>JASEVX010000006.1:64054966-64209568 GCA_031761405.1 Serripes groenlandicus | reverse complement strand
GGGATGATATGCGTCAGATGATTCTCGGGTCAATGATTTAAATATGACTGTTTCCGGTCTATCCAAAGAAAGCTGGTTTGCTATTTGTGTCGCCGAAAATTCAACCTCTACAATGCAAAAACGTTCTACTGATAAATAAAATATCCATTTAAAATCCTTTCCCTCATATAGACGATTTCTTACGCCTCTGCAGCAGACGGCTTTTTGAAAACATAGTGACAAAAGAAGAAATTGTTCAAAACCAGCAATTTCTCCTATTGCCACAATGTTTTCCACTTTTAGTCATAGGTTATCCATTCAGTTAAAGAGATTTTCCATTTTTGACAAAATATGTTCAAAGTCGTCTGCTGCAGAATTGCTGTATGAGGGAAAGGGTTAACAGATGTAACACATTTGAAGCAGACGACTCTGAAATCATCCCATCAAGAATTGGGAATATCTCTATAACTATGTTCAAAACCAGCAATTTCTCCTTTTGCCACAATGTTTTCCACTTTTAGTCATAGGTTATCCATTCAGTTAAAGAGATTTTCCATTTTTGACAAAATATGTTCAAAGTCGTCTGCTGCAGAATTGCTGTATGAGGGAAAGGGTTAACAGATGTAACACATTTGAAGCAGACGACTCTGAAATCATCCCATCAAGAATTGGGAATATCTCTATAACTACCAGTTTAATAATTGAATAGAGTTGAAATCATTGTGACAAAAGGAGACATTACTAATCACGAGCAATTTTCTCTTTTTTGTCACAATATTTTCAAAAGTCGTCGGATGCAGAGCGTCAAAACGCGTCTACATGAGGGAAAGTGTTTAATGATAGATAAAGATGCGTACACTACTGTACGAAATGAGGTACTATTGACGTCCGTAGACTTTCTAGTGACTTTTAAACCCATTACTACATACGAATAATCAAATATACAGCAGACGCCTTAACCCTTTCAGCGCCAAAGGCAATATTGAGGTTTTTGCATTGTTTGCCTTTCAGTTATCAAAAGTGTCTAAACTTTGATTACATGAGTAACGGAGACGCCCGATTTTGAATATGGAAGAGTCTACTTTAAACAATTCGGCGCTGAAAGAGTTAAAAAGCAATTTGCCAAGCATATCAAATAGCTCTGTTGAAGGAAAGTATACGTATTGAATACTGTTGAAAAAAACAATGGGAAATGGAGCAATTACTCATCATGAGCAGTTTGTCCTTTCTTCATAAGATTGTTGCTACAGAGTCGTCAACATGCGTCTAGATGAGCGAAAAGGTTAATCGAGCTGCGAAGTTTAAAACTGGATTAAACTGGCTCTTCTGTGCATATGCAAACAATGATTGGCTTGAATCGTCGAAAAACTTGTTTTTTTATGCAAAAAAAAAAAAAAAAAAAAAAAAAAAAGCCTTGCGACAACACGCATTTATAATTTTCGATAGCAAACAATAAATGATTGACGGAAACTTAAGAGTCACATCTATTAAGTCTTACAAATTTAAATACACACACTTCTAATCATAAGTGCTTATATGTTTGGAGAGACAGTATAACGATGACTTATTCAAACAGATAGACCGGCAGAGAGCAATAGTTCATTTTGTTTTCTAAAAGAATTAGGGAGGTTTTTATGGCCAAAAGTTTGTTGTTTGTTTGATCATCAGAGAGAAATAAAGAAAATAAACCATTCTTTTGGTGCAGATGCCCATTGATGTCTCTGCACCAAAACTCTTTTTTAAAAAGAAAAACATCTCAGAAAAGTGCACAACTCATTGCGAAAAATAAGCCTCTTATCCAGCAGGTTTGAAAACCTTTGACACGCAGACTGATCCGGGCCGACACATTCCGTCTTAGGAGGGGGGGGGGGGGGGGGGGGGGGGTTGTTATAGGTATAGAGTAATGATTCCTGAAACAGAAAATCCACATGAGATGAAAAGTGTCTGCCCGAATTAGCCTGGTTGGCATACTAAGGCTGATATCCGGTTCGATATTTTTACGCAGAGGCCATAATGTCGGTTTTCTCGCGGAACGGCTTAAGGTAGTTCCACACCTTTGGTGAGAAAATGTTATCCAATATCTTTCAAACATAACATGCAAGATCACTGACAGCTAGGCTGTCAAACGGCAAGATGCATATCGAATGAATACACGTGATCTTGACGTCAAATGGAGTCAAAATGGCGTCCTTAAGCCAAGTTATGTATACGGGTGTGGAACTACCTTAAACGGGCAAACCATGATTGTGGACTCTGCGTTAAGTATAGACCCGCATCAGCCTAAGCATACCGCACAGGCTTATCCGGGTTGACACTTTTCGCCTCCTGTGGATTTTCTGTTTCAGGAATCTACTCTATACATCTATCCCCCTAAGACGGAATTTGTCGGACCGGATTAGCCTGCGCAGGCTGATCTTGGTCGATACATTACGCAGTCCATTATTTTGGTTTTCTCGTGGAACGGCTAAAAGGTTGAAAACATTGTGGCAAAAGGATAAAAATTGCTCGTTTTGAGTAGTTTCCCCTTTTGTCACAATACTTTCAAAAATCGTCTGCAGAGGCGTCAGGAAGTGGGGGTATAGTACATTATTGCATAGCTATTATCCATGGTTCTGATCTTACCTTTCATATTCCGTATTTCTCGCAAAACAACTGCAGTCTGAAATAACATAACGAAATCAAAATTTCGAGGGTAACCAACATGAGATTGGATGTATATATGAACAAGTTAGTTCCTAGGACGGATGTGTATGTATGGTACAATGTATTTTTTTTATGAAACTTACGACAGACTTAATGAAATTTTCCAAAAAGAATAGACGAATGAAAATACTTAAAACAAGAGAACCATGATGACCCTGGATCGTTCACCTAAGTAATGCAATGTGATTTGTTATTCCAACAACAATATCTTTTTTTTTACCAATCAACATGGCTTGAAGTAGTCACGTATAGGGTCACGCAGAACATTTCTTCAAAATTATTTAGATATTGGTCAGATTCTATCGGAGAAGAAGATTTTTAAAGTGTTCACTATAGCCATATAATGCAAAATAGCCCCGCTCCCTGATCAACATTGCTTGAAGTAATCGGATAGAGGGTCACCACAGAGATATTCTTACACAATAGTTTGGAAATTGGCAAAATACTTTTGGAGAAGAAGATTTTTAATGCTTTCCATATAACTAAATAATACAAGACAGCCCCGCCCCCTTGCGGCTACACTTTTTGAATAATCAACATGGCTTGAAAGAATCACATAGAAGGCCACACAAGGAACATTTCTACAAATATGTTTTGATTGATTGATTGATTGATTGGGGTTTAACGCCGTTTTTAACAATTTCTCAGTCATATCACGGCGACCAGTTCACCTACTCATGTGTTTCCTGGTTTTCTCACACCAGTACTCCACACAACAATCTTCCCAAGCAATATGTTTGGAAATTAGCAAGATACGTTTGGAGTAAAATCAGTATCAACAATACTTTTTAAGCAAAAAATACGTTTGACAATTTCTTGGGATAAGTATTGCCGTAATTTTACATTTCTTTTATCAAAAAAATATACAGGCGATTTTTTGAGGCATTCCGATATTTCTCATGTTTGTAGAATCCCTATTGATGTATTGTCCCTATCCATACATACCATTGGTTTGCATGATTTATCTGTGTTTGGGATATATGGGTAATAAATGGCAATCCAAACTCATCAATCCAAGTAAATAATGCTTTTTTTTGTATCAGTTCAAAAACTTATAATCGGAGCCAAAAGGTTTAGCTCGATAATTAACCCTTTTCCTTAATTATTTTTTCTTTACTTGCAACTCTTTATGACTTCTTTGTATGCTATATTTTATTTGGTATGGATATTTGACATATACATTAACTAACCTCCCATACGCGCACTTACCCTCATTTATCTATCTCTTTCTCTCTAAAAACTTATAATCGGAGCCAAAAGGTTTTAGCTCGATAATTAACCCTTTTCCTTAATTATTTTTTCTTACTTGCAACTCTTTATGATTCTTTGTATGCTATATTTTATTTGGTATGGCTATTTTGACATATACATTAACTAACCTCCCATACGCGCACTTACCCTCATGTATCTATCTCTTTCTCTCTAAAAACTTATAATCGGAGCCAAAAGGTTTAGCTCGATAATTAACCCTTTTCCTTAATTATGTTTTCTTTACTTGCAACTCTTTATGATTCTTTGTATGCTATATTTTATTTGGTATGGATATTTGACATATACATTAACTAACCTCCCATACGCGCACTTACCCTCATTTATCTATCTCTTTCTCTCTAAAAACTTATAATCGGAGCCAAAAGGTTTAGCTCGATAATTAACCCTTTTCCTTAATTATTTTTTCTTTACTTGCAACTCTTTATGATTCTTTGTATGCTATATTTTATTTGGTATGGATATTTGACATATACATTAACTAACCTCCCATAAGCGCACTTACCCTCATTTATCTATCTCTTTATCTATTCCCCCCCCCCCCCCCCTGTTGCTCTCTCTCCACTCTTTATTTACTTTTAATGTTAAATAATCACCGTACTTTCTGTAAATCAAATTTTATTGGAGAGGACCTAAAATAAGCTATGAGCTCTTATATATTATTCATGTATACATAGAAACGTATCGTAAATTGATCTGGTTATGTTTCCATTATGCGACAGCTTAATTTATACGAACAATACTTACATACATACAGGTACCTAGACATAACAGAAGCACAACGACGGCAAATGATGTGAGGACATTTAGCGTACATCGGCGTTTCTGTCTCTGTACACTTGCTCGTTTCATTGTTCTGAAATAAACGAATGAAACCAAATACATGTTAGCCCTAACATGGCAGCTTTTATGCTATGTCAAGTATGATGAAAATGAAACTTGCAGCAAAAAAACACCAAATATGGTCTTCAGAGATATGGCGTGACTTCTACTTTATTTAGCTATATATACATGTATAGCTTAGGGTACAATCTTGTCGATTTCTTCTCCAGATTCAAACAATAAATTTCAGGCAAAAATACGTGATATATTACCACAATTTCTTCTGAATTTGCACCTTTATAATTTTTTTGTTTTATTGAATTAGTTTAATCTGCAAATGAAAATATAGTTAAAATTTGGCCATATTTGTTTACAAGGGTTTTGAAATAAGTAAATGAAAATAATTATGTAGATTAACTCTGTTTCATTTGCATCCTTTAAATGAAAATCAATGTGGAAATTGCAAAAATGCCCACATTGAGCAACTTCGCCACCTTCTTCAATGATTTTTGATTGATTTTATAAGTTTTTTCTTCTCTCAAATGACTGATATACATATGATAATAATTTGATATACATATGATAGTAATTTGTTATAACTACATTATATGTTGTAAAGCCGTTTGATATTCAAACGGAGGGAAATATATATTTTTTCTAGAATATTTCCAAACATTTATTTTTGTTACTCTGCCATTTGACTTTTTCAAACAAAATTGTAATATGTATGTGGTATATTGGGCTAATTACCCTTTTTCCTGAATAAAATCTATCTATCTATGTATATCTTAAATTAGTTTCCTTCGATCTTTTCAAAGAAATGAAATACCGATCATTAAAATTTTAATTAAAGCATAATTACCTATTTCTATCAAATCCAACCAGTCACGACCACAATACACAAGACGTCTGATATCCAGCATAAGTCTATACGTAACGGTATTCAACTAAAAGTGAAAGTAAGCCGTATCAACCCTTCGCCACGCCACGCCACGCCCATACGTTAGTCAGCAGGTAAGGAACACTTTTGAACAAAGGATGTAATGGTAGCGTAACTATTTTCGGATAATTACATGCAGTTTCCAACAATGATTTCTAGTACCAATCAACATCGTAATGCGTTTAATTTCAATGTTCTTTTGACATTTTGTAATTGGAAACGTAAACGATTGTCCTATGAAGAATTGTGTGAATTCGGTATCCATTATTATGGATTAATTCTGAGATTAAACGAGACTTGACATGAACAAATGGTGTACGTAAATTTAGCAGAAGCCTTTATTTAGAGCAAATTGTTCATTTCTAAGCGTAGAGAATGTTTACAGAGTTGAATGGTTTCGGGGCCTGATCACAGCGCTGTGATCTGTTTATGTACACGCATATTTGGACCCAGTCAGCTGCGTAGATGTTACTGAGAGCATCCATCTGGCAAGAGGCAAGAGGCAAGAGGCAAGAGGCAGTTTTCCCGTTTTCGATCTCGGGTCGAGTCATATCAAGGAGATTCTGCTTGTGGGAGGCAGCCCCGTTTTCGATCCCGGACGGGTCGTATCGAGGTGAGTTTCCGCTTTGCCCGGCTTGTCAGAGGCAGCCCCGTTTTCGATCCCGGACGGGTCGTATCGAGGTGAGTTTCCGCTTTGCCCGGCTTGTCAGAGGCAGCCCCGTTTTCGATCCCGGACGGGTCGTATCGAGGTGAGTTTCCGCTTTGCCCGGCTTGTCAGAGGCAGCCCCGTTTTCGATCCCGGACGGGTCGTATCGAGGTGAGTTTCCGCTTTGCCCGGCTTGTCAGAGGCAGCCCCGTTTTCGATCCCGGACGGGTCGTATCGAGGTGAGTTTCCGCTTTGCCCGGCTTGTCAGAGGCAGCCCCGTTTTCGATCCCGGACGGGTCGTATCGAGGTGAGTTTCCACTTTGCCCGGCTTGTCAGAGGCAGCCCCGTTTTCGATCCCGATCGGGTCGTATCGAGGTGAGTTTCCGCTTTGCCCGGCTTGTCAGAGGCAGCCCCGTTTTCGATCCCGGACGGGTCGTATCGAGGTGAGTTTCTGCTTTATCCGACTTGTTAGAGGCAGCCCCGTTTTCGATCCCGGACGGGTCGTATCGAGGTGAGTTTCCGCTTTGCCCGGCTTGTCAGAGGCAGCCCCGTTTTCGATATATATACAAGCCGTTCCACGAGAAAACCAACATTATGAACTTGCAGGCTCATCCGGGCCGTCACATTCCGTTACAGAGGGATAGAGGTATAGAGTAATTATTCCTGAAACAGAAAATCCACAGGAGTCGAAAAGTGTCTGTCCGGGTTAGCCTGCGCGGCATGCCTATGCTGATCCGGGTCGATACTCTACGCAGAGTCCACAATGTTAGTTTTCTCGTAATATGGATCATTGACGCCGCGTGGAAGCGCGGCGTCAGTATTGAATATATTTTAATTTTGTTCCATGGGGTGACGTAATCGAAAAGGAAGCAACCAACATAATTATTGTAAAGAAAAACTCTGTAATATGTAGGTATGTGAAGTTGGCACGAAGTTCGATATTCGGTAATCGATATTCAATACCGATATGAATTTAGAGCTGAAACGAATATAGAGCCAGCACCAGATTCGTGAACTCTGTTACGCATTGAAATATACGTTACCGTCATTGTTTAGTATGACGATTATCGATATGAATATATATCTGAATGTCGATCCAGGTCGATATTCGAGGAAATGGTAATTTTATTTTCTCTGATCATGTAGTACAGCGAATACCGATTTAAATATAGAGCCAGGTCGATATTCGGTAAATGTTGCTATCGTCTTCCTGACCATGCAGTAGAGCGAATACCGATTTGAATATCGATTTGAATATAGAGCCAGATTGATATTCGGTAAATGGTGATATCGTCTTCCTGACCATGTAGTAGAGCGAATACCGATTTGAATATAGAGCCAGGTCGATATTCGGTAAATGGTGCTATCGTCTTCATGACCATGTTGTAGAGCGAATACCGATTTGAATATCGACTGGAATATAGAGCCAGGTCGATATTCGGTAAATGGTGATTGGTGACATTGAATCAAATGGATGTGCATTTTCTTAGATTAACAGAAACAGTCACTGTATGTCCGATAAATTGATATCCGAAACAGGTAAAGTTTGATAATAAAAACCTTTCGCCGTTTACATTCGCCACTGATGAAAAAACTTCGCCACTTTAAAATAATCTTCGCATTTGGTGAAAGTGGTGAACGACAGCGCGGGCACTAGAGTAGATATTTTAGTAACGCGGTGATGTAATTTTGCGCAATGCAAACACTTAACACAATCGACTTGATCTAAACTAACGTGTTCATGAATGGCTTTATAATTATATGACCGAATTAGAGAACTAAACAATGAGTATGTGAACTTGCGACGTGTTTTCGTTTAAACTCTTAAAGCTTTACTCCCAAGAGGGTATGTTGTTTGAAGGGTAGACGCTTTGTTTAAATATTTGTTATTGCGATGTTTTCACAACAGATTAAACCTAGTCGAATCAACCTCAACATATAATCGGTTTGTTTGGAGTTTAACGCCGCTTTCAACAGCTTTGGTCATATCACGGCGGTCAGTGCACCTACCCATGTTTTCCTGGCTTTCCCACACCAGTACTTACACAACATACTTTCCAAGCAACTGGCTGCTTTTCCACACATATAATGTTAAAAAGCCCTTTGGTGAATGACGAATGTCACAGTGCCTTTTTTCAAACGTCGGAAAGAATGTTGGCCGAGCTGGGATTCGAACTCACAACCCCTGGACTGACACCCCGCGTCGCTACCGACTATATGTGACCATACAGACTGCAAAACTAAAACAGATTCGTAGACGGTAAGAAATCTCATTCAGGTTTTTTTTTTCTAATTTCATAAAATAAACGAATCAAATTTTTCTATATTAATTACATTTTTCTCATTTCTTTAATGTCATTTATTTAAACTCTACTATATGTATTACCATACACATGTTTATTTTGTTGCAACTACATGCAACAACATGTAAAATGGGAAAATAACCCACCCTGAATTGTTTAAATTATTAAGGCCACGACGCACGAAAACCGACCTTCGGAGTTGTATGGCTAGATGAGATATATATGAGCCTGTGCCTCCGCGCAAGTTGATCTATTTGTCTTCTATTCTAACAATCATGTCGAAAGCCTCTGACTAAGGGTTACGATCCAAACATGACTGTTCAAGTGAGTAAGTAAATTGTTAATCATTGTGACATAAAACAATTTACAATAACCATTCACGATTTATCAACTATTATTTGAGCCGTCCCGCGAGAAAACCAACAATGTAGGCTTACCGGGATAGACACTTTTCGCCTCCTGTGGATTTTCTGTTTCAGGCAATATTACTCTATACCTCTATCCCCTTGAGACGAAATGTGTCGGCCCGGATCAGTTGGTTTTCTCGCGAGACGGCTTATTTGACAATTTACAACCGGTCCGTTGAGCCTATAAGTCCCCAAAACACTTAAGACCGGTGCTTGACTCTGACATTACAATGATATAACTCGAAGTTAAATACAGTGTAAATAGAGTCAGCATAAATTACTCTATGTAGCCTTTACGTCTCTGCTCAGGATGAGGTTTTATTTACAAGGGAAGTCATGATCAGACTGTATGGAGGGTGCTGAACAATGGAGGTCATAATCAGATGGATTGTGGGTGGCGAACAAGGGAGGTTGTGATCAGATGGCGAACAAGGGAGGACATGGTCTGACTGTGTGGAGGATGTCGAACAAAAGAGGCCATGGTCGGACTGTATGGATCATGTCGAATAAGAGAGGTCAAAGTCTGACTGTATGGAGGGTGGCGAACAAGGTAGGTCATGATCAGACTGTATAGAGGGAGGGGAAAGAGAGGTCATAATCAGACTGTATGGAGGGTGGCGAACAAGGGAGGTCATGATCAGACTGTATAGAGGGAGGGGAAAGAGAGGTCATAATCAGACTGTATGGAGGATGGCGAACAGGAGAGGTCATGGTCTGACTGTAAGGATGATGGTGAACAAGGGAGGTCATACTCAGACTGTATGGAGCATGGCGGACAAGGGAGGTCATAATCAGACTGTATGGATCATGGCGGACAAGGGAGGTCATAATCAGACTGTATGGAGCATGGCGGACAAGGGAGGTCATAATCAGACTGTATGGAGAATGGTGAACAAGGGAGGTCATAATCAGACTGTATGGAGGATGGCGAACAAGGGAGGTCATAATCAGACTGTATGGAGGATGGCGAACAAGGGAGGTCATAATCAGACTGTATGGAGGATGGTGAACAAGGGAGGTCATAATCAGACTGTATGGAGGATGGTGAACAAGGGAGGTCATAATCAGACTGTATGGAGGATGGTGAACAAGGGAGGTCATAATCAGACTGTATGGAGGATGGTGAACAAGGGAGGTCATAATCAGACTGTATGGAGCATGTAGAACAAGGGAGGTCATAATCAGACTGTATGGAGAATGGTGAACAAGGGAGGTCATAATCAGACTGTATGGAGGATGGTGAACAAGGGAGGTCATAATCAGACTGTATGGAGGATGGTGAACAAGGGAGGTCATAATCAGACTGTATGGAGGATGTAGAACAATAGAGGTCATGATCAGACTGTATGAAGGATGTAGAACAATAGAGGTCATGATCAGACTGTATGGAGGGTGTCGAACAAGGGAGGTCATGGTCTGACTGAATAGAGGATGGCGAACAAGAGAGGTCATAATCAGACTGTATGGAGGATGGCGGACAAGGGAGGTCATGGTCTGACTGTGTGGTGGATGGCGAACAAGGAAGGTCATGGTCTGACTGTATACAGGATGGGGAATAAGAGAGGTCATGGTCTGACTGTATAGAGGATGGCGAACAAGAGAGGTCATGGTCTGACTGTATAGAGGATGGGGAACACGAGAGGCCATGGTCTGACTGTATGGAGGATGGCAAACAAGGAAGGTCATGGTCTGACTATATAGAGGATGGGGAACAAGGGAATTCATGGTCTGACTGTATGGAGGATGGCGAACAAAGGAGGTCATGGTCTGACTGTATAGAGGATGGGGAACAAGGGAGGTCATGGTCTGACTGTATGGAGGATGGGGAACAAAAAAGGTCATGGTCTGACTGTAAAGAGGATGGCGAACAAGGGCGGTCATGGTCTGACTGTATGGAGGGTAACGAACAATGGAGGTCATGGTCTGACTGTATGGAGGATGGCGAACAAGGAAGGTCATGGTCTGACTGTATAGAGGATGGCGAACAAGGGAGGTCATGGTCTGACTGTATGGAGGATGGCGAACAAAGGAGGTCATGGTCTGCCTGTATGGAGGATGGCGCACAAGGTACGTCATGGTCTTACTCTATAGAGGATGGGGAACAAGGGAGGTCATGGTCCGACTGTAAGGAGGATGGCGAACAAGGGAGGTCATGGTCTGACTGTATGGAGAGTGGCGTACAAGGGAGGTCATGGTCTGACTGTATATAGGGTGGCGAACAAAGGAGGCGATGGTCTGACTGTATGGAGCGTGGCGAACAAGGGAGGTCATGGTCTGACTGTATGGAGGATGGCGAACAAGGAAGGTCATGATCAGACTGTATTGAGCGTGGCGAACAAGGGAGGTCATGGTCTGACTGTATGGAGGATGCTGAACAAGGGAGGTCATGGTCTGACTGTATGGAGGATGTGAACAAGGGAGGTCATGGTCAGACTGTATGGAGGATGTCGAACAAGGGAGGCGATGGTCAGACTGTATGGAGGCTGTCGAACAAGAAAGGTCATGATCTGACTGTATGGAGGATGTCGAACAAGGGAGGCGATGGTCAGACTGTATGGAGGGTGTCGAACAAGAGAGGTCATGATCTGACTGTATGGAGGGTGTCGAACAAGGGAGATCATGGTCAGACTGTATGGAGGATGTCGAACAAGGGAGGTCATGGTCAGACTGTATGGAGGATGTCGAACAAGGGAGGCGATGGTCAGACTGTATGCAGGATGGTGAACAAGAGAGGTCATGATATGATTGTATGGATGATGTCGAACCAGGGAGGTGATTGTCAGACTGTATCGAGGATGGTGAACAAGAGAGGTCATGGTCTGACTGTGTGGAGGGTGTCAAACAAGAGAAATCATGATCAGACTGTATGAAGGGTGTCGAACAATGGAGGTCATGGTCTGACAATGTGAAGGATGTCGAACAAGAGAGATCATGGTCTGACAGTGTGGAGGATGTCGAACAAGAGAGGTCATGGTCTGACTCTGTGGAGGATGGGGAACAAGAGAGGTCATGATCTGACTGTGTGGATGATGGCGAACAAGGGAGGTCATGGTCTGATTGTGTGGAGGATGGCGAACAAGGGAGGTCATGGTCTGACTGTATATAGGATGCCGAACAAGGGAGGTCATGGTCTGACTGTATAGAGGATGGCGAACAAGGGAGGTCAGGGTCTGACTGTGTGGAGGATGGCGAACAAAGAAGGTCATGGTCTGACTGTATAGAGGATGGGGAACAAGAGAGGTCATGGTCTGACTGTATAGAGGATTGGGAACAAGAGAGGTCATGGTCTGACTGTATGGAGGATGGCAAACAAGGAAGGTCATGGTCTGACTATATAGAGGATGGGGAACAAGGGAAGTCATGGTCTGACTGTATGGAGAATGGCGAACAAAGGAGGTCATGGTCTGACAGTATAGAGGATGGGGAACAAGGGAGGTCATGGTCTGACTGTATGGAGGGTAACGAACAAGGGAGGTCATGGTCTGACTGTATGGAGGATGGGGAACAAAAAAGGTCATGGTCTGACTGTATAGAGGATGGCGAACAAGGGAGGTCATGGTCTGACTGTATGGAGGGTAACGAACAAGGGAGGTCATGGTCTGAGTGAATGGAGGATGGCGAACAAGGAAGGTCATGGTCTGACTGTATAGAGGATGGCGAACAAGGGAGGTCATTGTCTGACTGTATGGAGGATGGCGAACAAAGGAGGCCATGGTCTGCCTGTATGGACGGTGGCGCACAAGGTAGGTCATGGTCTTACTCTATAGAGGATGGGGAACAAGGGAGGTCATGGTCCGACTGTAAGGAGGATGGCGAACAAGGGAGTTCATGGTCTGACTGTATGGAGTGTGGCGAACAAGGGAGGTCATGTTCTGACTGTATATAGTTTGGCGAACAAAGGAGGACATGGTCTGACTGTATGGAGCCTGGCGAACAAGGGAGGTCATGGTCTGACTGTATGGAGGATGCAGAGCAAGGGAGGCGATGGTCAGACTGTATGGAGGGTGTCGAACAAGAGAGGTCATGATCTGACTGTATGGAGGGTGTCGAACAAGGGAGATCATGGTCAGACTGTATGGAGGATGTCGAACAAGGGAGGTCATGGTCAGACTGTATGGAGGATGTCGAACAAGGGAGGCGATGGTCAGACTGTATGGAGGATGGTGAACAAGATAGGTCATGATATGATTGTATGGATGATGTCGAACCAGGGAGGTGATTGTCAGACTGTATGGAGGATGGTGAACAAGAGAGGTAATTGTCAGACTGTATGGAGGATGGTGAACAAGAGAGGTCATGATATGATTGTATGGATGATGTCGAACCAGGGAGGTGATTGTCAGACTATATAGAGGGTGGTGAACAACAAAGGTCATGATCTGACTGTATGGAGGATGTCGAACAAGGGAGGTAATTGTCAGACTGTATGGAGGATGGTGAACAAGAGAGGTCATGATATGATTGTATGGATGATGTCGAACCAGGAAGGTGATTGTCAGACTGTATTGAGGATGGTGAACAAGAGAGGTCATGGTCTGACTGTGTGGAGCGTGTCAAACAAGAGAGATCATGATCAGACTGTATGAAGGGTGTCGAACAAGGGAGGCGATTGTCAGACTGTATGGAGGATGGTGAACAAGAGAGGTCATGATATGACTGTATGGAGGTTGTCGAACAAAGGAGCTCATGATCTGACTATATGGAGAGTGTCGAACAAGGGAGGCGATGGTCAGACTGTATGGAGGGTGTCGAACAAGGGAGGCGATGGTCAGACTGTATAGAGGATGGCGAACAAGGGAGTCATGGTCTGACTGTATGGAGGATGTGAACAAGGGAGGTCATGGTCAGACTGTATGGAGGATGTCGAACAAGGGAGGCGATGGTCAGACTGTATGGAGGGTGTCGAACAAGAGATGTCATGATCTGACTGTATGGAGGGTGTCGAACAAGGGAGGCGATGATCAGACTGTATGGAGGGTGTCGAACAAGGGAGATCATGGTCTGACTGTATGGAGGATGGTGAACAAGGGAGGTCATAATCAGACTGTATGGAGGATGTAGAACAATAGAGGTCATGATCAGACTGTATGAAGGATGTAGAACACTAGAGGTCATGATCTGACTGAATAGAGAGTGTCGAACAAGGGAGGTCATGGTCTGACTGAATAGAGGATGGCGAACAAGAGAGGTCATAATCAGACTGTATGGAGGATGGCGGACAAGGGAGGTCATGGTCTGACTGTGTGGTGGATGGCGAACAAGGAAGGTCATGGTCTGACTGTTAAGAGGATGGGAAACAAGGGAGGTCATACTCAGACTGTATGGAGAATGGCGGACAAGGGAGGTCATAATCGAACTGTATGGAGAATGGTGGACAAGGAAGGTCATAATCAGACTGTATGGAGCATGGTGAACAAGGGAGGTCATAATCAGACTGTATGGAGGATGGTGAACAAGGGAGGTCATAATCAGACTGTATGGAGGATGGTGAACAAGGGAGGTCATAATCAGACTGTATGGAGGATGGTGAACAAGGGAGGTCATAATCAGACTGTATGGAGAATGGTGAACAAGGGAGGTCATAATCAGACTGTATGGAGGATGGTGAACAAGGGAGGTCATAATCAGACTGTATGGAGGATGGTGAACAAGGGAGGTCATAATCAGACTGTATGGAGGATGTAGAACAATAGAGGTCATGATCAGACTGTATGAAGGATGTAGAACAATAGAGGTCATGATCAGACTGTATGGAGGGTGTCGAACAAGGGAGGTCATGGTTTGACTGAATAGAGGATGGCGAACAAGAGAAGTCATAATCAGACTGTATGGAGGATGGCGGACAAGGGAGGTCATGGTCTGACTGTGTGGTGGATGGCGAACAAGGAAGGTCATGGTCTGACTGTATAGAGGATGGGGAACAAGAGAGGTCATGGTCTGACTGTATAGAGGATGGGGAACAAGAGAGGTCATGGTCTGACTGTATGGAGGGTATCGAACAAGACAGGTCATGGTCTGACAGTGTGGAGGATGTAGAGCAATATATGTCATGGTCTGACTGTGTGGAGGATGGGGAACAAGGAAGGTCACGGTATGACTGTGTGGAGGATGGCGAACAAGAGAGGTCATGGTCTGACAGTGTGGAGGATGGCGAAAAAGGAAGGTCATGGTCTGACAGTGTGGAGGATGTCGAACAAGAGAGATCATGGTCTGATAGTGTGGAGGATGTCGAACAAGAGAGGTCATGGTCTGACTCTTTGGAGGATGGGGAACAAGAGAGGTCATGATCCTACTGTGTGGATGATGGCGAACAAGGGAGTTCATGGTCTGATTGTGTGGAGGATGGCGAACAAGGGAGGTCATGGTCTGACTGTATATAGGATGCCGAAAAGGGAAGTCATGGTCTGACTGTATAGAGGATGGCGAACAACTGAGGTCATGGTCTGACTGTGTGGAGGATGGCGAACAAGGAAGGTCATGGTCTGACTGTATAGAGGATGGGGAACAAGAGAGGTCATGGTCTGACTGTATGGAGGATGGCAAACAAGGAAGGTCATGGTCTGACTGTATAGAGGATGGGGAACAAGGGAGGTCATGGTCTGATTGTATGGAGGATGGGGAACAAAAAAGGTCATGGTCTAACTGTATAGAGGATGGCGAACAAGGGCGGTCATGGTCTGACTGTATGGAGGGTAACGAACAAGGGAGGTCATGGTCTGACTGTATGGAGGATGGCGAACAAGGAAGGACATGGTCTGACTGTATAGAGGATGGCGAACAAGGGAGGTCATGGTCTGACTGTATGGAGGATGGCGAACAAAGGAGGTCATGGTCTGCCTGTATGGAGGGTGGCGCACAATGTACGTCATGGTCTTACTCTATAGAGGATGGGGAACAAGAGAGGTCATGGTCCGACTGTAAGGAGGATGGCGAACAAGGGAGGTCATGGTCTGACTGTATGGAGGGTGGCGAACAAGGGAGGTCATGGTCTGACTGTATAGAGGGTGGCGAACAAAGGAGGCCATGGTCTGACTGTATGGAGCGTGGCGAACAAGGGAGGTCATGGTCTGACTGTATGGAGGATGGCGAACAAGGAAGGTCATGATCAGACTGTATGGAGCGTGGCGAACAAGGGAGGTCATGGTCTGACTGTATGGAGGATGCTGAACAAGGGAGGTCATGGTCTGACTGAACGGAGGATGGGGAACAAGGGAGGTAATGGTCTGACTGTGTGGGGGATGGCGAACAAGAGAGATCATGGTCTGACTGTACGGAGGATGGCGAATAAGAAAGGTCACAATCTAACTTTGTGGATGATGGCGAAAAAGGGAGGTCATGATCTGACTGTGTGGAGGATGTTGAACACGGGTGGTCATGATCAGACTGTATGGAGGATATCGAATAAGAAAGTTCATGACCAGACTGTGTGGAGGGTGTCGAACAAGAGAGGTCATGGTCAGACTGTGAGGAGGGTGTCGAACAAGAGAGGTCATGATCTGACTGTATAGAGGGTGTCTAACAAGGGAGGCGATGGTCAGACTGTATAGAGGGTGGTGAAAAATAGATGTCATAATCTGACTGTATGGAGGGTGTCGAACAAGGGAGGTGATTGTCAGACTATATAGAGGGTGGTGAACAAGAGAGGTCATGATCTGAGAGTATGGAGTGTGTCGAACAAGAGAGGCGATGGTCAGACTATATAGAGGGTGGTGAACAAGAGAGGTCATGATCTGACCGTATGGAGGATGTCGAACAAGGGAGGTAATTGTCAGACTGTATGGAGGATGGTGAACAAGAGAGGTCATGATATGATTGTATGGATGATGTCGAACCAGGGAGGTGATTGTCAGACTGTATTGAGGATGGTGAACGAGAGAGGTCATGGTCTGACTGTGTGGAGGGTGTCAAACAAGAGAGATCATGATCAGACTGTATGAAGGGTGTCAAACAAGGGAGGCGATTGTCAGACTGTATGGAGGATGGTGAACAAGAGAGGTCATGATATGACTGTATGGAGGTTGTCGAACAAAGGAGGTCATGATCTGACTATATGGAGAGTGTCGAACAATGGAGGCGATGGTCAGACTGTATAGAGGATGGCGAACAAGAGAGGTCATGGTCTGACTGTATGGAAGATGGCAAACAAGGAAGGTCATGGTCTGACTATATAGAGGATGGGGAACAAGGGAAGTCATGGTCTGACTGTATGGAGAATGGCGAACAAAGGAGGTCATGGTCTGACTGTATAGAGGATGGGGAACAAGGGAGGTCATGGTCTGACTGTATGGAGGGTAACGAACAAGGGAGGTCATGGTCTGACTGTATGGAGGATGGGGAACAAAAAAGGTCCTGGTCTGACTGTATAGAGGATGGCGAACAAGGGAGGTCATGGTCTGACTGTATGGAGGTTAACGAACAAGGGAGGTCATGGTCTGACTGAATGGAGGATGGCGAACAAGGAAGGTCATCGTCTGACTGTAAAGAGGATGGCGAACAAGGGAGGTCATTGTCTGACTGTATGGAGGATGGCGAACAAAGGAGGCCATGGTCTGCCTGTATGGAGGGTGGCGCACAAGGTAGGTCATGGTCTTACTCTATAGAGGATGGGGAACACGGGAGGTCATGGTCAGACTGTAAGGAGGACGGCGAACAAGGGAGGTCATGGGCTGACTGTATGGAGTGTGGCGAACAAGGGAGGTCATGGTCTGACTGTATAGAGGGTGGCGAACAAAGGAGGCCATGGTCTGACTGTATGGAGCGTGGCGAACAAGGGAGGTCATGGTCTGACTGTATGTAGGATGGCGAACAAGTAAGGTCATGATCAGACTGTATGGAGCGTGGCGAACAAGGGAGGTCTTGGTCTGACTGTATGGAGGATGGTGAACAAGGGAGGTCATGGTCTGACTGTATGGAGGATGGGGAACAAGGGAGGTAATGGTCTGACTGTGTTGGGGATGGCGAACAAGAGAGATCATGGTCTGACTGTACGGAGGATGGCGAACAAGAGGGGTCACAATCTAACTTTGTGGATGATGGCGAAAACGGGAGGTCATGATCTGACTGTGTGGAGGATGTTGAACACGGGCGGTCATGATCAGACTGTATGGAGGATATCGAATAAGAAATTTCATGACCAGACAGTGTGGAGGGTGTCGAACAAGAGAGGTCATGGACAGACTGTGAGGATGGTGTCGAACAAGAGATGTCATGATATGACTGTATAGAGGGTGTCGAACAAGGGAGGCGATGGTAAGACTGTATAGAGGGTGGTGAAAAATAGATGTCATGATATGACTGTATGGAGGTTGTCGAACAAAGGAGGTCATGATCTGACTATATGGAGAGTGTCGAACAAGGGAGGCGATGGTCAGACTGTATGGAGGGTGTCGAACAAGGGAGGCGATGGTCAGACTGTATAGAGGATGGCGAACAAGGGAGGTCATGGTCTGACTGTATGGAGGATGTGAACAAGGGAGGTCATGGTCAGACTGTATGGAGGATGTCGAACAAGGGAGGCGATGGTCAGACTGTATGGAGAGTGTCGAACAAGAGAGGTCATGATCTGACTGTATGGAGGATGTCGAACAAGGGAAGCGATGATCAGACTGTATGGAGGGTAACGAACAAGGGAGGTCATGGTCTGACTGCATGGAGGATGTGAACAAGGGAGGTCATGGTCAGACTGTATGGAGGATGTCGAACAAGGGAGGCGATGGTCAGACTGTATGGAGTGTGTCGAACAAGAGAGGTCATGATCTGACTGTATGGAGGGTGTCGAACAAGGGAGGTGATGATCAGACTGTATGGAGGGTGTCGAACAAGGGAGATCATGGTCTGACTGTATGGAGGATGTGAACAAGGGAGGTCATGGTCAGACTGTATGGAGGATGTCGAACAAGGGAGGCGATGGTCAGACTGTATGGAGGGTCATGATCTGACTTTATGGAGGGTGTCGAACAAGGGAGATCATGGTCAGACTGTATGGAGGATATCGAACAAGGGAGGTCATGGTCAGACTGTATGGAGGATGTCGAACAAGGGAGGCGATGGTCAGACTGTATGGAGGATGGTGAACAAGAGAGGTCATGATATGATTGTATGGATGATGTCGAATCAGGGAGGTGATTGTCAGACTGTATGGAGGATGGTGAACAAGAGAGGTCATGATCTGACTGTGTGGAGTGTGTCAAACAAGAGAGGTCATGATCAGACTGTATGAAGGGTGTCGAACAAGGGAGGTCATGGTCTGACAGTGTGGAGGATGTCGAACAAGAGAGATCATGGTCTGATAGTGTGGAGGATGTCGAACAAGAGAGGTCATGGTCTGACTCTGTGGAGGATGGGGAACAAGAGAGGTCATGATCTGACTGTGTGGATGATGGCGAACAAGGGAGGTCTTGGTCTGATTGTGTGGAGGATGGCGAACACGGGAGGTCATGGTCTGACTGTATATAGGATGCCGAACAAGGGAGGTCATTGTCTGACTGTTTAGAGGATCGCGAACAAGGGAGGTCATGACCTGACTGTGTGGAGGATGGCGAACAAAGAAGGTCATGGTCTGACTGTATAGAGGATGGGGAACAAGAGAGGTTATGGTCTGACTGTATAAAGGATGGGGAACAAGAGAGGTCATGGTCTGACTGTATGGAGGATGGCAAACAAGGAAGGTCATGGTCTGACTATATAGAGGATGGGGAACAAGGGAAGTCATGGTCTGACTGTATGGAGAATGGCGAACAAAGGAGGTCATGGTCTGACTGTATAGAGGATGGGGAACAAGGGAGGTCATGGTCTGACTGTATGAAGGGTAACGAACAAGGGAGGTCATGGTCTGACTGTATGGAGGATGGGGAACAAAAAAGGTCCTGGTCTGACTGTATAGAGGATGGCGAACAAGGGAGGTCATGGTCTGACTGTATGGAGGTTAACGAACAAGGGAGGTCATGGTCTGACTGAATGGAGGATGGCGAACAAGGAAGGTCATCGTCTGACTGTATAGAGGATGGCGAACAAGGGAGGTCATTGTCTGACTGTATGGAGGATGGCGAACAAAGGAGGCCATGGTCTGCCTGTATGGAGGGTGGCGCACAAGGTAGGTCATGGTCTTACTCTATAGAGGATGGGGAACACGGGAGGTCATGGTCCGACTGTAAGGAGGACGGCGAACAAGGGAGGTCATGGTCTGACTGTATGGAGTGTGGCGAACAAGGGAGGTCATGGTCTGACTGTATAGAGGGTGGCAAACAAAGGAGGCCATGGTCTGACTGTATGGAGCGTGGCGAACAAGGGAGGTCATGGTCTGACTGTATGTAGGATGGCGAACAAGTAAGGTCATGATCAGACTGTATGGAGCGTGGCGAACAAGGGAGGTCTTGGTCTGACTGTATGGAGGATGGTGAACAAGGGAGGTCATGGTCTGACTGTATGGAGGATGGGGAACAAGGGAGGTAATGGTCTGACTGTGTTGGGGATGGCGAACAAGAGAGATCATGGTCTGACTGTACGGAGGATGGCGAACAAGAGGGGTCACAATCTAACTTTGTGGATGATGACGAAAACGGGAGGTCATGATCTGACTGTGTGGAGGATGTTGAACACGGGCGGTCATGATCAGACTGTATGGAGGATATCGAATAAGAAATTTCATGACCAGACTGTGTGGAGGGTGTCGAACAAGAGAGGTCATGGACAGACTGTGAGGAGGGTGTCGAACAAGAGATGTCATGATATGACTGTATAGAGGGTGTCGAACAAGGGAGACGATGGTAAGACTGTATAGAGGGTGGTGAAAAATAGATGTCATGATCTGACTGTATGGAGGGTGTCGAACAAGGGAGGTGATTGTCAGACGATATAGAGGGTGGTGAACAAGAGAGGTCATGATCTGAGAGTATGGAGGGTGTCGAACAAGAGAGGCGATGGTCAGACTATATAGAGGGTGGTGAACAAGAGAGGTCATGATCTGACTGTATGGAGGATGTCGAACAAGGGAGGTAATTGTCAGACTGTATGGAGGATGGTGAACAAGAGAGGTCATGATATGATTGTATGGATGATGTCGAACCAGGGAGGTGATTGTCAGACTGTATGGAGGATGGTGAACAAGAGAGGTCATGGTCAGACTGTATGGAGGATGTTGAACAAGGGAAGCGATGGTCAGACTGTATGGAGGGTGTCGAACAAGAGAGGTCATGATCTGACTGTATGGAGGATGTGAACAAGAGAGGTCATGGTCAGACTGTATGGAGGATGTCGAACAAGGGAGGCGATGGTTAGACTGTATGGAGACTGTCGAACAAGAGAGGTCATGATCTGACTGTATGGAGGATTTCGAACAAGGGAGGCGATGGTCAGACTGTATGGAGCGTGTCGAACAAGAGAGGTCTTGATCTGACTGTATGGAGGGTGTCGAACAAGGGAGATCATGGTCAGACTGTATGGAGGATGTCGGACAAGGGAGATCATGGTCAGACTGTATGGAGGATGTCGAACAAGGGAGGCGATGGTCAGACTGTATGGAGGATGGTGAACAAGAGAGGTCATGATATGATTGTATGGATGATGTCGAACCAGGGAGGTGATTGTCAGACTGTATGGAGGATGGTGAACAAGAGAGGTCATGGTATGACTGTGTGGAGGGTGTCAAACAAGAGAGATCATTATCAGACTGTATGAAGGGTGTCGAACAAGGGAGGCGATTGTGAGACTGTATGGAGGATGGTGTACAAGAGAGGTCATGATATGACTGTATGGAGGTTGTCGAACAAGGGAGGTCATGATCTGACTATATGGAGAGTGTCGAACAAGGGAGGCCATGATCTGACTGTATGGAGGGTGTCGAACAAGGGAGGCGATGGTCAGACTGTATAAAGGATGGCGAACAAGGGAGGTCATGGTCTGACTGTATGGAGTATATGAACAAGGGAGGTCATAGTCAGACTGTATGGAGGATGTCGAACAAGGCAGGCGATGGTCAGACTGTATGGAGGGTGTCGAACAAGGGAGGCCGTGATCTGACTGTATGGAGGGTGTCGAACAAGAGAGGCGATGGTCAGACTATATAGAGGGTGGTGAACAAGAGAGGTCATGATCTGACTGTATGGAGGATGTCGAACAAGGGAGGTAATTGTCAGACTGTATGGAGGATGGTGAACAAGAGAGATCATGATATGATTGTATGGATGATGTCGAACCAGGGAGGTGATTGTCAGACTGTATGTAGGATGGTGAACAAGAGAGGTCATGGTCAGACTGTATGGAGGATGTTGAACAAGGGAAGCGATGGTCAGACTGTATGGAGGGTGTCGAACAAGAGAGGTCATGATCTGACTGTATGGAGGATGTGAACAAGAGAGGTCATGGTCAGACTGTATGGAGGATGTCGAACAAGGGAGGCGATGGTCAGACTGTATGGAGGCTGTCGAACAAGAGAGGTCATGATCTGACTGTATGGAGGATGTCGAACAAGGGAGGCGATGGTCAGACATTATGGAGCGTGTCGAACAAGAGAGGTCATGATCTGACTGTATGGAGGGTGTCGAACAAGGGAGATCATGGTCAGACTGTATGGAGGATGTCGGACAAGGGAGATCATGGTCAGACTGTATGGAGGATGTCGAACAAGGGAGGCGATGGTCAGACTGTATGGAGGATGGTGAACAAGAGAGGTCATGATATGATTGTATGGATGATGTCGAACCAGGGAGGTGATTGTCAGACTGTATGGAGGATGGTGAACAAGAGAGGTCATGGTATGACTGTGTGGAGGGTGTCAAACAAGAGAGATCATTATCAGACTGTATGAAGGGTGTCGAACAAGGGAGGCGATTGTGAGACTGTATGGAGGATGGTGTACAAGAGAGGTCATGATATGACTGTATGGAGGTTGTCGAACAAGGGAGGTCATGATCTGACTATATGGAGAGTGTCGAACAAGGGAGGCCATGATCTGACTGTATGGAGGGTGTCGAACAAGGGAGGCGATGGTCAGACTGTATAAAGGATGGCGAACAAGGGAGGTCATGGTCTGACTGTATGGAGGATATGAACAAGGGAGGTCATAGTCAGACTGTATGGAGGATGTCGAACAAGGCAGGCGATGGTCAGACTGTATGGAGGGTGTCGAACAAGGGAGGCCGTGATCTGACTGTATGGAGGGTGTCGAACAAGGGAGGCGATGGTCAGACTGTATATAAGATGGCGAACAAGGGAGGTCATGGTCTGACTGTATGGAGAATGTGAACAAGGGAGGTCATGGTCAGACTGTATGCAGGATGTCGAACAAGGAAGGCGATGGTCAGACTGAATGATGGGTGTCGAACAAGAGAGGTCATGATCTGACTGTATGGAAGATGTCGAACAAGGGAGATCATGGTCTGACTGTATGGAGGATGTGAACAAGGGAGGTCATGGTCAGACTGTATGGAGGATTTCGAACAAGGGAGGCGATGGTCAGACTGTATGGAGGGTGTCGAACAAGAGAGGGCATGATCTGACTGTATGGAGGATGTCGAACAAGGAAGGCGATGGTCAGACTGTATGGAGGGTGTCGAACAAGAGAGGTCATGATCTGACTGTATGGAGGGTGTCGAACAAGAGAGGTCATGATCTGACTGTATGGAGGGTGTCGAACAAGAGAGGCGATGGTCAGACTATATAGAGGGTGTCGAACAAGGGAGGTCGTGGTCAGACTGTATGGAGGATGTCGAACAAGGGAGGCGATGGTCAGACTGTATGGAGGGTGTCGAATAAGAGAGGTTATGATATGATTGTATGGAGGGTGTCGAACAAGGGAGATCATGGTCTGACTGTATGGAATATGTCGAACAAGGGCGGTCATGGTCAGACTGTACGGAGGATGTCAAACAAGGGAGGCGATGGTCAGACTGTATGGAGGATGGTGAACAAGAGAGGTCATGATATGATTGTATGGATGATGTCGAACCAGGGAGGTGATTGTCAGACTGTATGGAGGATGTCGAACAAGGTAGGCGATGGTCAGACTGTATGGATGATGGTGGACAAGGGAGGTCATGATCAGATTGTATGGATGATGGTGAACAGGGGGGGTCATGTTCTGACTGAATGGATGATGGTGAACAAGGGAGGTCATGGTCTGACTGTATGGAGGGTGTCGAACAAGAGAGGTCATGATCTGACTGTATGGAGGATATTGAACAGAGGAGGTCATAATCTGACTGTATGGAGGGTGTCGAACAAGGGAGGTCATTATCTGACTGTATAGAAGGTGTCGAACAAGAGAGGTCATTATCTGACTGTATAGAGGGTGTCGAACAGGGGAGGTCATGATCTGACTGTATGCAGGGTATTGAATAGGGGAGGTCATAATCTGACTGTATGGAGGGTATTGAACAGGGGAGGTCATAATCTGACTGTATATAGGTTGTCGAACAAGGGAGGTCATGATCCGACTGTATAGAGGGTGTCGAACAAGGGAGTTCATGATCTTATTGTATGAAGGGTATTGAATAGGGGAGGTCATAATCTGACTGTATAGAGGGTGTCGAACAAGGGAGGTCATGATCTGATTGTATGGAGGGTGTCGAACAAGGGAGGTCATGATCTGACTGTATAGAGGGTGTCGAACAAGGGAGGTCATGATCTGACTGTATAGAGGGTGTCGAACAAGGGAGGTCATGATCTGATTGTATGGAGGGTGTCGAACAAGGGAGGTCATAATCTGACTGTATAGAGGGTGTCGAACAAGGGAGGTCATGATCTGATTGTATGGAGGGTGTCGAACAAGGGAGGTCATGATCTGATTGTATGGAGGGTGTCGAACAAGGGAGGTCATGATCTGATTGTATGGAGGGTGCCGAACAAGGGAGGCGATGGTCAGACTATATAGAGGGTGGTGAAAAAGTGAGGTCATGATCAAACTGCATACAGGGTTACACAAATGGAGGTCATGATCAGACCGTCCTGAGGATGGCGAACAAGAGAGGTTATGATCAGACTGCGTGCACATACATGGAGGTCATGATCAGAATGCAAGGAAATTGTCGATCAAGGGAGGTCATTATCAGACTGTATGGAGCATGATGAACAAGGGAGTTCAAGATCAGAATGCCCGGATGGTGGCGTACAAGAGAGGTCATGATGAGATGGCGTAGAGGGTGGTGAACTATGAAGAACATTATCAGACTTCGTGGTTTATGGCGTACCAGAGAAGTCATGATCGGAATGCGCGGTTGTGTGTAGACTTTTTAAAGATTTTACTGTACAGTTCAATGAGAGGTTTATTGTTTAACCCTTTCCAACTAGCGGACGACTTTTAAAAACCACTATCAGTAATTTCTCTGTTTTTACTTTTGTTCATCTCTTTTAACCTTTTCCTATATAGGACAACTCTTCAGCAATGACTTTGAAAACACCTAAGCAAAACTACAATGTTATTATTGTCAATAGCTTAAAACATAGTAGCAAAAGGAGGCAATTTTGAAAACATTTACTAAAACATATGTAACTTTCCATGAATGAATAAGAATTATTCAATAAATTGAAAAGCATTGTGGCAAAACTTAAAGGAAACATTGCTCATTGTCAGCAATTTCATCCTTTCGCCACAATGTTTTTAAAAGTTGTCTGCTGTAGAGGTGTCATAAAGTTAAGGCTCAAGCTCTAGGGATATTCCAGTGGTTTCCGTTTCTAGTAGCATCATGCCATGATACAGACCAAGCTTGCATTTGGTTTATTAAGGTTATTACCCTTTGAGTTTGCAAAGTAGAGTTACAAAAGTTATGTTAGTTTCATTTGATATGTTTAGGTATGGAAATCTTAATAACAATATATGTATTTTGTAAACGGCTTAGCAATCAGAACTGCTGCTGCGCTGTTTACTTAATATGCCTTTATTACTGGCTTCCTTTTTTGGCAGTGAAACATATAGCAGGGGCGTAGCTTGGCAATAATCAATGTGTAGGCCGTCTCGTGAGAAAATCAACATTGTGGACTCTGCGTAAAATATCGACCCGGATCAGCCTTAGCCTGCCATACGGGCGTACCCGGATATACACTTTTCGTCTGCTGTGGATTTTCTGTTTTCTATCCCCCCCATAGACGGAATGTGTCGGCCGGATCAGTCTGCGCGGACAGCGCAGGCTGATCTGGTCGATTCATTACGCAGATGTATATTGCCGCAGCTGCACTTTGGGGCATTTTTAGAAAAAATGTGTAGACACGTGCCTACAGTGCCTAAAGGGAGCTACGTCCCTGTATAGGTAATAATTAACAGCAATGATTTTTTAATTAATTTGTGAAAAATTATGCAAAAGTTACAATGCTTTCCTAAAAAAAGTGTATCTGTTGACAATGGAATATTATTTTTATGTTTTTAACCAAAGGCGTTGAGTGGATTGTGGAATAAACAATTAATTGGTACTTGCTCAAAAATATGGAATCTAATGAAGTTGCAATCAAAGCCTAAACCACAATTTCTAAGTCAAAGAATTAAAGGCAATAATTTGCATTATATGCAATATTGAGTTATCTTACTTCATTGTTTACATAGGTGTGATGGTTGGGAAGGGATGAATACAGTTTCAATGCAATGAATCAAGTAGTTACTGAGAGATATGGACTCTTAATGTAGTTGCTCGCAAAATGTTAACCAGAATTTCTAAGTAAAAAGGACCATAATTTGCTTTATTTGCGGGAAAAGACTTCTCTAACTTGATCATTTACATAGGTGTGATTGTTGGGAAGCCTTGTAGTAAGTTTCGATGCAAAGACATGGCGCTACTTCTTCCTTATTTATCCGCGTATTCATGTATGCCTCAGGGTACAATCTTATAGAATGTCTTTCGTGGTTCTCTCAATAAATGTCAGGCAAAAATACCATATATTTTACAATCTGATCCAAAATTGCTACTGAAAATCAATCTTGATATGTTAACCTTAACTCTTTCAGCGCCGAATTGTTTAAAGAAGACTCGTCCATGTTCAAACTCGGACGACTCTATTTTCATGTTATAGGATTTTTGGAATAGTTTTATAACTCACAGCCAAACAATGCAGATTTCAGGTGAGACAGCTCGTTACGAGCTGACTCACCTGAATCTGCATTGTTTGCAAACAGCTTAATATTGCCTTTGGCGCTGAAAAAGTTAAATCAGTTTTCGTTTCATCTTTTGAAAGCCACTACTAGAAATCAAATACCGAGTAAACGGTAAATACCCTTTCCCACTTACAGAAAATCTTCAGCAGACGCTACTGAAAAAAACAAAAAAATGTCAAGATGTTTTCAAAAGTCGTCTGCTGCAGATGCGTCAACATGCGCCTTTAGGTGGTGGGAACGGGTTCAGCACTTACCTGTTCAAGGAATCAGTATACTCTACATTCCTGCCTGTTCAAGGAATCAGTATACTCTACATTCCTGCCTGTTCAAGGAATCAGTATACTCTACATTCCTGCCTGTTCAAGGAATCAGTATACTCTACATTCCTGCCTGTTCAAGGAATCAGTAAACTCTACATTCCTGCATGTTCAAGGAATCAGTATACTCTACATTCTTGCCTGTTCAAGGAATCAGTATACTCTACATTCCTGCCTGTTCCTATCAAATCCAACCAACCATTAGACACGTTCGGTTTTTAAAATTAAAAAAAATAGTATTTAATAGAATTAAACTTTATTAATTCTTCGATACGGTCAATGATAATCGACAGATGATCAATACATGTGAATACACAATATAATGGTAAAAGCGTAAAGCGTGAATATTTTCGTAAAATTACAATCAATTTCCTTCAATGATTTCTAGTAGCGATCAACATCATAATGCGTTTAATCTGAATTTTCAAATATGTTCTTCTGATATTGTGTAATTGGGAAGTTAAACGAATGTCGAATGAAGTATTGTGTGAATTCATTATTCTTGGATTAAGCGTGAATCGATCTAAAGAAAAGGTTGTTCGTAGATTTATGTTTGTTCAATTTCCTATCAACCGTACAGTTGTATATCAGAAATTCGAATTCACGACAGGATGTTTGTCTGTCGTAGCGTTGTTACGGCGGTTGCGGGAAGTTTAGTAAACACTAAAGACAGTGCACTGGAATAAATAGCCTACATGAACATATGTTTGAAGAGATCTTTACTGTCCCTACATTAAATTAAATATGCAGTAGACAACTTTAAAAATAAACTACTGTAAACAAAAATAGAAACTCTCTTAAAATGAAAGAATAATGAAAGAATAAGTAAATAAAGTTGAAAACGTTGTTTAAACGGGAGAAATTAGTCATTATGACCACATTCTCCTTTTGCCTCGATTTTTTTCAAATTTCGTTTGCCTGTATAGTCTCGAGAAAGAGTCATTATTAGGCAAAGGGTTAAATTAATAAATGTTCTCAAAATGAAAATAACTGTGAAAAATAAATGGACTGAATGTTTCAAGGCTAGGATAAACATAATTACGAATGGGTCGTGTCAGAGGATTTAGGGTCTTACAGGGGCTCTCTTAGAGAATCACGTAAAGGTAAATTGAAGTAAAGTAGTGGGGCTACTCTTCTAGTTTTCCGTCAAAATATGCTTCTAGGACAAAATTATATACAGGCGGAAAGTCAAGAGTTTGGATGCACAGGCTAGGCCGAGTCTTCACTGTGCGTGGAAAATATTTAAGCTCCCCAAATCACTAAACTTATATATGAGCCGTCTCGTGAGAAGACCAACATTATGGCATCTGCGTAATGTATCGACCCAAATCAGCCTGCGCAGTCCGCGCAGACTGATCTGGTCCGACACATTCCGCCTCAGGGGGATAGAGGTATATAGTAATGGTTCCTGAAACAGACCATGCACAGGAGGCGAAACGTGTCTGTCTGGGTTAGCCTGTGCGGCATGCTTTGGCTGATCCAGGTCGATACTTTACGCAGAGTCCACAATGTTGGTTTTCTCGCGGGAGCGCTCATATATGTAAAAGAATCATAAAACGACGACTACATTATGTTAAAACCTTTTCATGTATGAATGTCATGGTATTACAGAAATCAGCGAAATCCGATCTTGTGATGTCTTGATATTGATACTGATAATGATCAAAGTATGTATTTACACACTATTTCTTTCCTCTACCGTGTTCTGATTTGTTCTAAGATAAATCGTCATTTAGTTTTTGATTATTTCACAATATGTCTGTATGATGTTCTCGGGTTGTTTAATGAAGGATGCTGGAGTTCAACAACTTTGAAATAGTTTTGTTTTTTTTCAGACTGATTTAAAAGACTGATTGCATGTCCAATCACGAAATTTGTTTGTGTGACTTATAGGCTCAACGACTTTGAAAGTATCTAGGCAAACACATGGATTAACCCTTTCCCTCATATAGAAGCTTTCCGACGCCTCTGCAGCAGACGGCTTTTTGAAAACATAGTGACAAAAGAAGAAATTGCACAAAACGTGCAATTTCTCCTTTTGCCACAATGTTTTCCACTTTTTGACATAGGTTATCCATTCAGTTATTGAGATTTTCTATGTTTTGACAAAATACGTTCAAAGTCGTCTGCTGCAGAATTGTCGTATGAGGGAAAAGGTTAACGTGTCACCAATAATTAACAATTTACTTACTTACTTGAACAGCCATGTTTGGATCGTAACTCATATTCAGAGGCTTTCAACATGCTTGTTTGAATAGAAGACGATTAGAAAAAAAAGTTCTGATCAACTTGCGCGGAGACACAGGCTCATAAGAGCCGTCCCGCGAGAAAACAAACGTTGTGGTCTCTGCGTAAAATATCGACCCGGATCAGCCTAAGCATGACGCGGAGGCTTACCCTGATAAACACTTTTCGCCTCCTGCGGATTTTCTGTTTAAGGAATCATTACTCTATCCTCCTGAGGCGGAATGTGTCGGCCCGGACTGCGCAGGCTGATCTGGGTCGATACATTACGTAGAGGCCATTATTTTGGTTTCACGCGGGACGACTTAATTATAGACCAGCTCGCCATATAACTCCGAAGGTCGGTTATCGTGTATCGTGAAATTTAACCCACATACACAATTTATGCAGCGGACGATTTTGAAAAATTCTAAACAAAATAAGGAAAACTTTATAAATTAAAGTTAAACTTTTAAACAGAATTGAAAACATTGTGGCAAAAAGAAAAAAATCTGTATGTTGGAAGGTCAAAGATATTTCCCGGTTCAAGAACATTTATTGTAGAGAAATGTTATTGTTATCATACAAAGCAATCTCATTTAAATCAGACCAAAAACTTCTATGTCCGTATATAACTGTGTGAGTTTAGATCTGTTATTACTGGGATTGCATATAAAGTCACCAATAATATGATGAGGTTGATTCGACTGGGTTTAATCAGTTGTGAATTACAGGCCTACTGAAAGCATCGCAATAACACATATTTTAAATAAACCGTCTACCCTTCAAACATTGCAACCTCTGGGGAGAAAAAGCAGAATTTAAGCGAAAATACGTAGCAAGTTCACATACTCAATCATGAATAGAGTTGAAAACATTGCGACAGAAGGAGAAATGTCACGTTATTTTCCAACGTCGTCTGCTACATCTGCGTAATGAATCGACCAGATCAGCCTGCGCTGTCCGCGCAGACTGATCCGGCCGACACATTCCGTCTATGGGGGTTTGATTTATTGCTGTTTAACGCCGCTCTCAACAAATTTTCAGTTATATCACGGCGTTTCCTGTGTAAATTACCAGTACTACTTGTCCGTTTATTCTCAGACCTGCCAGTCAGCCAGTCGTAATGCTATCCCAAAGAGGGCAGCCATTACTACTATTATTAAAGTCTTTGGTAGGACCCAGCCGAGGATCGAACCCGCGAATCCCGCACCGAGACGGATAATCTTCCACTACACAACCGAGGCATGTAGGCATTTAGTATGTGTCGGTTATCATAGAGCCATTCCTATACCTGTTTAAACATGACTTTAAATTAATGTAAGTAATGGCTGCCCTCCTTAGCGTTTAGGCTTGCGCGGTTAGCATTACGCCTGACTGGATGGTGTCCAGGATAAATAGACCAGTAGAACTGGTAACTCAGGAAACTCCGTTATATAACTGAAGAGTTTGAATAGCGTAAACATTAAATCACAGCGTTTTACCAATACGAATTATTATACGCCTACTACAGGTTTATCTATCCTGCATAAGGCGGATCAAGCGTCCATCCGGGGCACCAAAGAATGAACTTTCCTCGATTAAACTCAACCCGGGAGAGCCGTCTTACAAGACGGACAAAGAAGGAACTTTCCTCGAGATGGCCCGACCATGGATCGAAAACGGGACTCCCTCACACAACACGGACAAAGCAGGATCACTCCTCGATATGACCCGACCCGAGATCGAAAACGAGGCTCCTTCTTACAAGACGGATGGTCTCATCAACATCTACGCCGCTGAGTGAGTCCAAATATACATGTACAGGCACAGTCAGCCATTAAACTCTGTAAACGTTCTTTGTGCGCATAAATGAATTATATGCTCCAAATAAGGCTTCTAAATGGTCAACTTAAAGTATGGGTTTGCTTCTTACCAATCAGATATTTGAACATAGAGATAACTTTTATAGATTCGATCACAGCAGATCCACTTTGAGAGCGGATGCGAGAGCGGAAGACATGGATGGGTCCGATCACCAGTCGGGTCATACAAATACATTCAAATTTATATCTACTATCACAATACATTTGTCTATGAAGTTTCTATGAAGCTTGTTGATTCAAGGGATGTAACTGTGAAAACTTCAGAATCGTTAGACTATACGGAGTAACATCCCATTTCAAACATTGACTGTGATGGGCCTTGGTTTATAGCTTGCAGGTAGTCTGTTTGCTTTCTAAATGATTATCCTTTTAAGTTCACACCATTATGCATGTAGAAACCAGGAGCGTATCTTTACAATAATCAATGTGTAGGCCGTCTCGTGAGAAAATCAACATTGTGGACTCTGCGTAAAGTATCGACCCGGATCAGCCTAAGCATGCCACACAGGTCTACCCGGATAGACACTTTTCGCCTCGTGCGGATTTTCTGTTTCAGTAATCACTCTATACTCTATATATCTATCCCCCTAAGACGGAATGTGTCGGCCGGATCAGTCTGCGCGGACAGCGCAGGCTGATCTGGTCGATACATTACGCAGATGTCTATCGCCGCAGCTGCATTTTGGGGGCATTTTGAGAAAAAATGTGTAGACACGTGCCTATAGTGCCTTAAGGGAGCTACGCCCCTGGAAACGCATCTTACAAGTCTCCTTGGTTTTCCCGTATGTTGTAGAATTTCAAGTACTGTTTTCTCGATTGACCTTCTAAGTTAAACAAACAAATTCTCCTTTTGCTACAATCTTTTTAACTCTATTTAAATGGTTGAACTCTCATGTATTGACAGTTTACAGATTGTTATCAATATGTTTTCAAAGTCGTCTGCTATTATCATCTTTCTATCTGTTTCATCAAACTTAGAGATTGGCATATTTGAATGTCTTCCTGACATGTGTTTGCTAGCTACAGTATCCATTTTACGTGAATTAGTAGAATTTGGCTGTGATGATGATAACCATTGGTTAATAGTTGGTTGGTCACTGATGTCATGTATTCATTGTTTCAGCATTCATTATAATTGAGCCGTCCAGCGAGAAAACCAAAATAATGGCTTCTGCGTAATGTATCGACCAAGATCAGCCTGCGCATTTCGCGCAATTTGATCCGGGCCGAAACATTCCGCCTCAGGGGTAGAGAGGTATAGAGTAATGATTCCTGAAACAGAAAAAAACACAGGAGGCGAAAAGTGTCTATACGGGTAAGCCTGCGCGGCATGCTTAGGCTGATCCGGGTCGATACTTTACGCAGAGACTACAGTGTTGGTTTTCTCGCGGGACGGCCCACATTTTTTTTGGTAATACAGGGTTGGGAACATCAATCAAAATAGACTTTACTTGAAGCTCTCTCTCGATAGTCTCATCCTTGTTAACTCCCTTACCCCTTTTGTCTGAGATCCTGGAATTTACTCGATCCCTTCGGAACGGGACAATTCTAATACTCAAAGACATGCCTATCAATCAACTGCCCTTACTAATCAACGGAAACTTTTGCGTAACCTCGGTCAGAGCAACTTTGGACACCCACAGTTGTTGGTTCCGCTATGCTCCAAATATCACCCGTATGATTTGTCACTGCACTTTCGCCGTTTTGACAGAACATAGTAGAATATACATAAACCAATCAAAATGATGCTAACATTTCCGAAACTCTCTTACGTGGAGACACAAAGAAACGGAACGTTTTTTTCTGAAGTTTTAGTACAGATCAGTACGCTTTCATATTTACTGATCTTAATATCTCTGGAAACAACTCGTCAATTCTAAATATTTTACACGCAAATGTAAAGTTGGTGCAACATATAAAAACAGATTTTATACCGTCAAACTTTTATTAAAATTCAAGTTTTTAGTATGAAAGAAATCAATTTCAGATGAGGTCGCCATTGTTTTAAAAAAATCGATACTAGTTTTGTTACGAGGGATCTGATATTCTGTTTGTCGCATTACGAGATTGTGCCGATCCAATCAAAGTACAATATTGGCTATCTGTCAAAACTTCAAAAGTGAAACTTGCAAATCCCATGGGTGATGATTGGGGCGAACCGAAGCGAAGTCAACATCTATGGACTGTTCATGACACGCTTCAAAATAACACGAAACTAGTCAAATTGATATTTTTCACACAGATTCCTCAGTCTCGATTGAGTATTCTGAAGTTTCAGCCGACTTGTTTCTATAAATTTCTTAAAAAAAAAATTAAATTAAAAGGCGGTCACTCTCCCTTATTTTAGGTTAATACGACACTACCAAGATTGGTTACCTCCCCTGATATATTATGCCCGTTGGATTTTACGACTTCTGACGACAATTTCCATACCCTGTGTGTAAAAACAGCTAGCGTATCTCCATTTAAAACTCTCCTGATACACGAAAACTTAGCAGGTTTAATAAATTAAGTTTACCTAAAACTAACTTTGTTTGCAACAAGAATCTAAGTCATAGGTAGTTTGACATTTTTGACAGTTTTGAATAACGCAAAACGTGGCCTGTAAACGTCAAATTTGGTAAGCTGCAAACAATCCAATACAAACCAGTTGTCATATGCGTATGAATGTTCAACGAGGCACCAGTTTAGACGCGACCGGGGAGCGAACCTTGGTCCGCAAGTTCTACCCACGTCACCACGGAGACGGTAATACGAATTGCAGTCGTTTGTAATCGCCATTTATTTAAAAAAACCACATCCAAATGTCAGTTTTTGTATAGTTTGATAGATTCAAATTACGCCCTGTATGAAGGGGGCACTATTCGTGTTCGCCCGGCGGGGCTTTTCGCGCGTTTCTGTCACGGGAGTGGAACGCCCGCACCGAGGTGCAGAGTAGTCGCCATGTTTCGGGGAGCACTTCGCGTATCCGATCGGCGAAGCTTTCCGCGCGTTTCTGTTACGGCAGTGGAACGCCCGCACCGAGGTGCAGAGTGGTCGCCATGTTTCGGGGAGCACTTCGCGTATCCGATCGGCGACGCTTTCCTCGCGTTTCTGTCACGGCAGTGGAACGCCCGCGCATATATCTGCGGAGTGCTCACCATGCCAGCGCCCTGTTTCTACGGAGCATTCTCCGCGTTTCGTCTTCTTTCACGGAGGAGCAACTTTGAGGGGAAATAAAGAACTGGACATGGATGGTCATACGCATCTTCTGTGGGGGTAAATAGCATGTCCTAACACACCGGACTCTCTGTAATGTGCCGGAATCAATCAATACAATTAGACCATTAGCCGAGCAATACGGTGTTATAATCTGGTGTGTGTTGTTTTCCATGCATTCATGTTGTCTATAACATTTACAACCTAGAGGTATCATGTGATTCCGAACACGATGTTTATAATAAAGCAAATTAATTACATAAGGAAGCTGAAGGTTTTCCGTAATTTCATAATAATTGAGCCATCCCGCGAGAAAGCCAACATTGTGGAAACTATCGACCCGGATCAGCATATGCATGCCGCCCAAGGTTTACCCGGATAGACACCTTTCGCCTCCTGTGGATTTTCTGTTTCAAGAATCATTACTCTATCCCCTGAGACGGAATGTGTCGACTCGGATCAGTCTGTGCGCAGACTGTGCAGGCTGATCTGGATGGATACATTACGCAGAGTCCATAATGTTGGTTTTATCGCGGGGTGGCTCACTTATTGCAACCGAGGGTCGCTGTTTGATATTACCTTGCAAGAAAACCTTACAGAACTCTCGACTCTTGTCATTAGTTAAATAACAAGATAGTAACGAACGGCTTGGTGAAGTAACAACTTATCTGAGCAAATTGCAGATTTCTATAGCCAAATTCCCAAAACTTTGAAAAATGTATCTATGGATCCTTGATATTTTGTTGAGTTTCATAACCACTACACGCCCAGGAAGGAAGGAATTTGCAATCAGAAGCACTTCTCGAAATAGAGCCTGTTTTGGCAGCCTAGTGTCACAGATCGCAAGCAAAAGTGTATATCTACCTTCAAAACATGTGATATATTTGGGCAGGGTTGTCCACTGATCTTGTTATGGCGCAGTTATTGATGAGAAGTTTAAAACCGCCAAGTGGACTTACACGTTGTCGCTGCATGAGTGATTTGCAGAGAGCTCTCTGGATATTATCTTCACCTGCTCATGCACATGTATGCAATTTAATGCAAATGTTAACTGCTGTCGAAAATCAGCAGAAAGACATAGACATAGCAGCACATCTCTTAAAATGATCAAACTTTTGTTGAAACAACTCATGTTTTAAGAATTGCCAGTGGTCTTAAAATCTCATTAAAATCGGACCAAAAAACCTTTATGTTCGTATATGCGAGTTTAGATCTGGTTTTAATGAGTTTGACAGCCGATGAATCGGTAAATGTTGACAATTCGATTCAACTCGTTCCTTTATTGGCGAATATCAAGAACATTTGTCTATGGCCATTTACAAAGTGGAAGAATATGGCTTAGAAAAACGTATATATATATACATATATATATACATATACAGTACGTCAGATAAATAATAGTTGGTAAATCAAATGAAAAAGGTACATAGTAAGAATAGGTTAGGGAACGGCAACAAGCTTCATTACGTCATCGCGAATAGAATAATCTTCCGAAATTGTCTATATAGATTTATTAATATTTTCTGTTTTGATCTTGACAGTAATTTGTTAAATTTATAATTATTTGGGTAGTGCATATTACCAAGATGACTTTGTCTTATAACTGAATATTTTGGACAACATAACAGAAAATGATATTCATTTTCGATTAGGCTGGAAGAGTAATGTCTCTGTTCTCTTGGAATCCCATTAAAACGACAATGCTCAAGAAGTTGGGCAGACTATTTTGCAATCCATGGAAGAATGTTAATAGTATCTCATTCAGAATTAAAGACCAAGCAATTGCACTCGAATCCAAATGACGAGTCTGAATTGACAAAGGGATTATTAACGCACACGTATTGGCATCACCCGATCAATTGGACAATACATTTGCATACGAGTTGGGCACCCATCTTGATGTGTTCAGCAAATAAGCCTTAATTAGATGAAGGACATACGTTGTAGACGAATTCCAATAACTACACATGGTGATGTAAAATCTGTCTTATACGGATGGGCCCTTTTGTAAAGAATTCATTGGACACGACGACAAACGTATGAGTCAATAATGATGCAATTGTTTTTGTTAATCTTGAACCATTTCATCGCTAAAGTGAACGGCCATCAACAAAAGACACAACACACATTCGTCGAAGTGTTGGTCAAGTTGGGACAACTATTAATTGTATTGCACTTGATATGAAGCAAGCATTTTTCTTTTCTTACATAAAATAAGAGGCCAATGGGGGCCTATGCTCTACTGGCATGGTTCTTTAGTCATTTTTAAAAGGAAAAGAGCTCTTAGTATCTTAGTTTGGTGAAGGTCAGATAAGAAATGGAAGGTCTATAGTGTTCACAAGCTGTATTAAAGCAATTTTGAAAAGTTCAAGGGCCATAATCCAGTCATGCATTGGCGGATCAGGCTGGTTTTCGAAAAGAACCGAGCTCTCATCAATATTTAACTACTATTTAAGTTTGGTGAAGGTCAGATAAGAAATGGAAGGTCTATTGTGTTCACAAGCTGTATTATAGTAATTTTGACAATTTCAAGGACCGTAATCCAGTCATGCATAGGCGGATCTGACCGAAAGGTACCGAGCTCTCATCAATATTTAACTACTAGCTAAGTCTGGTGAAGGTCAGATAAAAAAGGGAATGTCTATTGTGTTCACAAGCTATATTATAGCAATTTTGACAATTTCAAGGGCCGTAATCCAGTCATGCATAAGCAGATCTGGCTGGTTTTCCAAAGGAACCGTGCTGTCATCAATATTTAATTACCATCTAAGTTTGGTGAAAATCGGATAGTAAATGGATGCTCTATTGTGTTCACACGCTGTATTATAGCAATTTTGACAATTTCAAGGGCCATAATCCAGTCATGTAAGGGCATATCTGGCTGGTTTTCGAAAGGAACCAAGCTCCCATCAATATTTAACTACTATCTAAGTTTGTTGAAGATCAAACAGTAAATGGTGCCTCTATTGTGTTCACAATCTCTACTATAGCAACTTTGACAATTTCATGGGCCATAATCCAGTCTTGCAGGGGCTGTATAAGTTTGATTGAGATACAATCAAAACTGAAGACTTTATCGCGTTCACAAGCAATTTTTTACGGACGCACGGACGCACGCGCGGAGGCACAGCCGACAGACACAACGCCATCGCTTAAGCTCTTCTGGCATTTGACCAGTAGAGCTAAAACCAACAAGCCGATATTCACCAATTAATTGGAGAGAAATCAGACCATAATACTTCGATGTACGTGCGGGTGAGTTTTAGGTCCGGTTTACATGAGATTTGGGGGAACGCTTTTGAAACAAAGCGTGCTTATTTAAAAGAAAAAACTGCAAAACAGTCCATTATTAAATGTCCGGACTGAATGTTAAGATTGGTAGGAGTTTAACGCCGTTGTAATCGTTTTTCAGTTAAATCAAGGTTGCCATTTAACCCAAACATGTGTTTCCTGACTTCTTGTATCAGTAAATCATACATTATTCTTCACAGGCAAGTATACCTTCATGTATAGATATTTTCTGTAGTTTTGCCTTAATGTTTTCAAAGTCGTCTGCTGCAGATTATTTGTATGTGGGAAAGGGTTAAGGCCATCGATGGAAGACGAATGACACGAGTCACAAAGGTTTATATCAATCAACAGGAAGAATCAGTGACCGACCACTAGGTAAGAGACACTCGTAGTCCTCCCTCTGTCTGTGATATATAACAATAAATAGATGCATTTATCCTGTAACTTTTTACTTACCACATATATAGACATTTTGACGCATTTGCAGCAGACGGCTTTTGAAAAGAGTTTGACAATATGAGAAATTGCTCATAATGGGGAATGTCTTCTATTGCCACAATGTATTAAATTATTTTGAATATTTATAATTACATTTTAAGATATTTTATAATTATATTTCTTCCTAGATATTTTCTAAATTGCCCGATATGTTGTATTTGGGAAAAGGGTTAAAAAGGCTGGACCCAATAGTACAGGGACCCGACATAGACTGGAATCAGACATTAAAGTATTGATACATTTTGTCTTAACTCTTTCGGCGCCAAAGGCAATATTGAGCTTTTTGCAAACAATGCAGAGGTGAGTCAGCTCGTAACGAGCTGTCTCACCTGAAACCTGCATTGTTTGGCTGTGAGTTATAAAAATATTCCAAAAATCCTATACCACAAAAATAGAGTCGTCCGAGTTTGAACATGGAAGAGTCTACTTTAAACAATTCGGCGCTGAAAGGGTTTAGTAGAAATTGTTTTAATATTAAAATAGATATCGTACCAAAGGTCCCGGATTCGTATCACGTGATGTCTTGCAATGTGTCCACACGGACGTTGCGAGTACTGATTAAGTCTCCAGGACATCGAGCGTTACTAATGTATAAGCTGAAAGCTTGTTTCACGATCGATGTAAAATAAACAAGTTTAACCCTTTCCCTCATAAGACAATTCTGCAGCAGAAGACTTTGAACGTATTTTGCGAAAACATAGAAAATCTCCATAATTGAATGGATAACCTATGACAAAGAGGGGAAAACATTGTGGCAAAAGGAGAAATTGCACGTTTTGTGCAATTTCTTCTTTTGTCACTATGTTTTCAAAAAGCTGTCTGCTACAGAGGCGTCAGAAAGCGTCTATATGAGGGAAAGGGTTAAACTAAAATCACCGGACTGTTTCCAGTCTAGGACCAGACGGTACGGATGGGTAACAATTTTAGATCAAATTGATATGGCAGGTCACCATTCTATTACAAATGACACGATATTCAATATTAATTAAATGTTATCTTCCTTGTTTATTCAGCAGGTCGACGTACCCTTATTTCCCTTTCGAATTTTATAAATTGATAAAAACGCGGTTTTAATTGTTTTATTTTGTTTTTTTTAAATCTAAATGTACAGTCTTTGTTTTCAGAAAAATGGAAACACAGGTTGCAGAAAAAAAAATGCATTTAATATTTATCTTTCAACACCGCTTATCAAAATTTATGTTTGATCGATATTCTTCATTTTCCCACTCAGAGAAAATCAGCAGCAGACGACAATGGACAAATCTACGCACAACAATGAAACTATAAATATGAAAGAGTATTTTTTTGAAAAAGATTGAAAACAATTATAGTAAAAGGAAAAAAATGCTTACATATCACGATAAAATTCTCCTTTTGGCACATTTCTTTTTCAAATTCATCTGCTGCAGAATCGTCAAATGTCGTCTGCATATAGAATAATAGAGTAAGGTATGTCGTCGAAGTAAAGGATCTGTTTCGGGCTACTTGCACAATTCTGACAACTGTCTGTTACTCCCGTATCCCGGACGTTGACAAGGGGTGATAAGATGTCACGTGTGTTATAGATACCTAGGCCGTTAGAGGCGAAACTGAACTTATTTAGTAACCGATGCGGAGAAGAACCTTATTTAGTAACTATAGTTTAAAAAAAAAACGCGAACACAGACTGGTTCGACTAGAGTGACGGCATAAATCAACTGATTTTCGACTAGCAAAAAGTCGTCTGTTCCTCCAGTTCGAAGATAGCGACTAAGAGGTATTTTTTTCTTGAGAACGAGAAGAACCGAGAAGAACCGAGAAGAACCGAGGGTCAGATTATTCAAAGATGTGCAGATACTGACACAACACATTTGCAGCGGACGACTTTAAAACATCTTGGATTTTTTTTTATGGAAAATGTTCATTATTAAATCAAAGATTATTGAATATAATTGAACACATAGTGACAAACGGAGACATTGTTCCTTTTACCACAGTGTTTTCAAATAGCCTCTGCTGTAGAGGCTCCCTATAGCGTCTGCATGTTGGAAGTGGATGTTCAATCGTTTCCATTGTTTGGTGTTTTGAGCTGCTTTCAATTTTTTTTTCATGTATGTCATGGCATTTCCTGGGTAAGTTACCAGTTCTACTGGACCATTTATCATGACACCAGCCAGTCAGTCGTAATGCTAACCCTGCAACCCTGAGCGCCAAGGAGGGCAACAATTACTACCTTTTTTTCCCTTTTCTTTTTAGTTTTGGTATGACCCGGCCGTGGATTGAACCCTCGACTTCTTGCACTCGAGTACTTTCTATTGATTAACGCTAATGCACTGCACCGTTTTACTCCAAGAAAACCTCTCAACATTGAGAATACTGTTACAGTTATACTAATGGTGTCTGTTAAATTATCAAGTCATTACTAGATGCCACAGGTCAATTAGGACCACTAAGGCACAACAAGGGAGCCATAAATTACATAAACACTGACCACCAGACTTTGCAGACTCTGTTTATTGTTTGATTGCTGTTATATCAATTTCTGAATGCTGAAGATGCACAGTGCAAACATAAATACATGCCAGTAGTGAATACAGTTTTTGTGATAGCAATAATATTTTTTCATTTTAAAAAGTTACATGTACAAAACGTTGAAGAAAGGAAAGAAAACTTTTATTTTTGTTCATAATTTGTTTCTGTACTTTATGGATGAATTTAATCTTTGACAATATAAAAGTTGAATGTAATCTATAATTTTTAGCTCCACTGGCTGAAAGCCAGTCGAGCTTATGTCATGGCGAATTGTCCGTCGTGCGTCCGTGCGTGCGTGCGTGCGTGCGTAAACTTTTTCCTTTAAACGACTTCTTCTCACTAACCACTTGGCCAATTTGGTTGAAACTTCATAGGAAGCATCCTCTCAATGTCCTCTCTTAAATTCCTTCAATTTTTTTTTATCCATCCATAATTCTGGTTTCCATGGCAACCAAAAGAAAAAAATAGTGAAAACTTAAAAAATCTTCTTCTCTGAAAGTGTCAGGCCGATTTTCAAATAATTTTGTAGAAATGTTCCTTGGGTGACCCTTTATTAGATTCCTTCAAGAAATGTTGATTGGTCGAAAAACATGGTCGCCAGAGGGCGGGGCTATTTTGCCTTATATGACCATAGTGAAAACTTAAAAAATCTTCTTCTCCGAAAGTGTTCAGTCGATTTTCAAATAATTTTGTAGAAATGTTCATTGGGTGACCCTCTATCAGATTCCTTCAAGCCATGTTGATTGGTCGAAAAATATGGCCGCCAGAGGGCGGGGCTATTTTGCTCTATATGACCATAGTGAAAATTTAAAAAATCTTCTTCTCCGAAAGTGTTGAGCAGATTTTCAAATAATTTTGTAGAAATGTTCTTTGGGTGACCCTCTATCAGATTCCTTCAAGCCATGTTGATTGGTTAAAAAATATGGCCGCCATGGGGTGGGGCTATTTTGCCTTATATGGCTATTGTGAAAACTTAAAAAATCTTCTCCTGAAAGTGTCAGGCCGATTTTCAAATAATTTTGCAGAAACATTCCTTGGGTGACACTCTACAAGATTCCTTTAAGCCATGGTGGTTGGTAAAAAATATGGCCACTAGGGGGCAGGGCTGTTTGGAGATTTGATTTTTGCCTTATGGCCGTGGAGCGATACTGGCCCTCTTGGGCCTCTTGTTTTGTTTACATTTTGAAGAAATATAATGACAAAGCACATAAATATAACTTGAAAAGATCTCTACAAAAATTTCAAGGTGGCTCAAAGAAAATATGTGGAAAAGACAGTGCTTCCGTATTTTCTGTGCTTAAGTATCTGTTTGTGAACGCAAGTTTGAAGTCTGCTTAAGTATCTGTTTGTGAACGCAAGTTTGAAGTCGTGTGAAACAATTGTAAAAAATGTAATAAATCATATTATCTATTGGTGGGACTGACTTCATACCAAAATATTTTGCAGTGTCACATGATACTATTTGCAAGTTTGTGTTACAGAACAGTGACTTTAGAAATATGTAGTTTGTCTTTAAAGATGAACGGTACTACCTAAACAAACAAATGTATGTGGACCTTATCAAACATGTATACACACCCAAACTATTTAGGGGTTCTAATATTTCTTATGAGGATGTCCGTGCCTTAAGTATAGCCAAAAAAGAAGCTACTAACACAAAGTCAGGTTTAAGACGGCAGATCCGAGAAAACGGCTACCACCCAAATCAGCAATTGAGAGAATCTCTGACTTACTTGAATTTCAGATTGATTAATTACAAACAGCAGGGAAGCATGAAAGCAAACCTTTAAATTTCCTGAAATAATGTTGAAAATGGTTTAAAACACCAATAAAACAAATAAATACCATTAAGCATTTTTTTTCAATAATTGCATTGAATTTTGATACCTCCCTCACTTTCAGATATAGGTTTCAACATTATTTCAGATATATCACAGCAGCCAGTTCATTTAACCATGCGCTGCCTGACTTTCTCACACCAGTATTTCATTCACAAAAAAATGCTTCCAATTTAAAAAAAAAAAATCATATTTTCTGCAGATATTTTCAAATCAAACTTTTTAAATTTTATCTTTGGTGCAAAGTAATATTGGGATAGCATTAACACTGCTGCATCAGTGTGCAGAAAGATATGACAGGTAATTATTGTAATGTATAATAATATAACGGAAATATTGTTGAAAGCAGCATAAAAAACATTCAAAGAAACAAATAAACAACTCTTAACCCTTTCCCAACATATGTTCTGCAGCAAACAACTGTTGAGACAAAATTATGCATAAACCTATAAATATATATAAGTGAAAATTTATTTATTGAATAAGAGTTGAAATCATTGAAGTCAAATTAGAGAAATTGCTCTTTTTCAATGTATTGTACTATCTGTAAACAGCACCAAAAAATAAGAAAGGAATTTTGAACCAAGACAGCATCATTGTTACTTTACAGGCAGTTTGAGTATACTTTCTGTTTCTGTGTAAAATGTGCAGACTTAGATTTTCATTGTATTTTTGATTACTCTAGCAGAAACTGATATTAAATAGGACCTTTATCTGTCTGCAAAAAAAGAGAAATAGTTGAAATAGTTTAGTACAAATTAATTTTTGCATGTTTTCCTTAATTCTTGTATTACTTAGTAATCATCACAGTAAAGAAAAAAAAAAAGCTTGAATTCTCATGAAATAAATACTCGGTTTTAACTTCAATTAGACTTTCTTGTGATTCATAGAATAAAGGTTATAATGTAATCATGCCCTGCCCTGTATTTGATAAGCTTGACCCAAACAGATGTGAGAAGATAATACACCGTGAAGAATATGGGGTCACTGCCAGGGTTTAATTAGGGATCCTGCTGAGGTGCTAACTATTAGTACAGTTACCTGCTTTTTGGTTTTTCTGGGTTTTCCTGGAGTAAAATGGTGCAGTGAATGGGGAATTTCAGTTATAGAATTGTGTAAGGCTGCAGTGCCATTCTCCTTCGCAGAGTTGTCATTCCTTACACTCACATTCTCTTTCGCAGAGTTGTCATTCCTTACACTCACATTCTCTTTCGCAGAGTTGTCATTCCTTACACTAACATTCTCGTTCGCAGAGTTGTCATTCCTTACACTCACATTCTCTTTCGCAGAGTTGTCATTCCTTACTCTCACATTCATGAGTCGATAGTGTTAGAGAGAGCTGCAGTGCAAGAAGTAAGTTAAATGCTCAGCTACATAACCCTTTCCCACATATAGTCACGTGTTGAGACCTCTGTAGCAGAGGATATTTGAAAACAGTGTGACAAAATGGAAATTGCTCATAATGACTAATTTCTCCTATTGTCAGAATGTTTCCAACTATATTTAATGATTAATTTTATCTAATGAGTTTGATCAACCCTGATCAATAATTATACCTTCATTTAAAGACATTTTCCCTATTTGCGCCTAGATTATTTCAAAGTCGTCTACTGCAGATTTGATGTATGTGGGAAAGAGTTTAGTAGTGTCAGTAAACCGGGGCCTGACGAACACTACATGTATCTATAACAAATCACTGATATTAAATTGAAAGGCCTAAACTCAGGTTGATTGATTTAAATCGATCTGTATCAGAATAATTGTCGACCACCCTTAATGCGTTTTAAACGATTCTTTGTGCTCACGATCATTACCTTCTTAGACACGCGTTACAATCAAAGACTCGCAATAACCTTGAACAAATTACGAAGAAATGTAATCCGCAGTATGGATCCTATCTGTAGACGAAAGACTTTCAGCCGGTTACAGTCATTATTTAACCCTTTCCCATATACAGACGTTTTCTGACTACCCTGCAGAAGACAACTTTGAAAACATTAAAGCAAAAGAGGAAATTGATCATGATGTGCACTTTCTCCATTTGCCCCAATTATTTCAACTATATTCAATATTTACTCGTAATCTTTCAGAAATTCTTCCGTTATAAGGAGGATACTTACTTGATTGAGAGAAAAAACATGTTTCAATGAAAGGAAAAAAATAATTTCAGGATGTAACCTTGGAATATGCAAAATAACCGGACTGTATGATCACCTTTCCCTTATCGCTCTTCAGCACTCCGCATTAAGGGTAAAAGGCATTTTCAAAATGTGGGACACTCGGGAAGACACCCATCTGGCATTTGCAGATACATTCAAGAGACAACGTTAAATAGAGGGGAGTCCGGGTTCGAAACCCTATCTCTGTCTGAAAAGACCCAATGGCCCTGTGTATAGCACCGAAACACGCGAGGCACTTTTTCCTGGAAAGGACCAGTACTTGACCTTTAGTAAGTGGGAAATATCCAGAACCCGGACCTCTGGATTGACAATCTAACGTGTTAACCACTAGACCACCGGTCAACTTATGCTTATATTTCTACCGTACCCATAATGTGCGCGAACGGTATCCATTGGACACTGCTTGACAACGGTTAATTCAATTCCACCCCTGCGGTCAAAACAGGACCCATGGGCAGCGCACATTTCCGAATCCAGTACTGTTAGCTAACCCTATCAAACATATGACAAGTCTGCAGCAGTCGCCACTTTGAAGACATTTTGCTTTAAATGATAAAACTCACTAAATAAAAGGATACTCATTAAAAAGATGTGCACATTGTAACAAAAGGAGAAAATACTCATTATGAGCAATGTAGTCACAATTAGATGCATCTGCAGAGGAAGCTATTAATATCATGTTTAAAAGGTAGATATTGGTCACTATGAACACTTTCTATTCTTTCAAGATTTCTTTTAACTATATTCAAAGGCCTATTTTCATATATATATATATATTGTTATTATAAATGTTCCATAGTTTTCCCTAGATACTTTCAAAGTCGTCAGCTGTATATTTACTATAAGTTTTAGGAGAGACATTGTTAAGAAGGTCAACGTTCCATACACATATCATTATGGATAAAAACTCTGAAAGTTAACATAGGAAAAGAAGCGTTTTCCCTGGTGTTTACACCTCGTAGAGAAAGAGTCACCTTTATTCATAAAGAAAGGGTTTAATTCACGAAGTGCTAATTTTCATGATGGATATCATAAACTTCAATTATACATCAAACAAAATTGTGAATAAAAATCTGCCAATTTAACGATGATATATCATTTTATCCTTCATTAAAAAGTGTTATCTTTTTTCTTTTGTCTGTTTGAAGTTTCACACAACTGTCAATAACCTTGCTAACCCATGTAGTTACGTAAGGTCGATGCTTTATTAACCCTTTTCCCTCATACGATAATTCTGCAGCAGACGACTTTGAACGTATTTTGTCAAAACATGAAAAAATCTCCATAATTGAATGGATAACCTATGACAAAAAGTGGAAAACATTGTGGCAAAAGGAGAAATTGCACGTTTTGTGCAATTTCTTCTTTTGTCACTATGTTTTCAAAAAGCCGTCTGCTGCAGAGGCGTCAAAAAGCGTCTATATGAGGGAAAGGGTTAATAAATGACTTTGGGGGAGAATAACACGTGTAACTTACAGATAATCTTTCGACGCGTTCCCGCATACAGACGCAATTTCACGCCCCCGCAGGGGACTACATTTGAAAACAATGTTGCAAAAAAAGAAATTACTCATAATGAGCTATTACTCCTTTGTGCTACAATATTTTCAACTGTTTTCAATAAAGAATAGTTTCTTTTAGAGATTTTTGATAGTTTTGATGTGATTTTTTCAAAGTCGTCTGTTGAAGATTGATTGTATATAGAAAGGATTAAAGTAAAATAATATCAAATCTAATCTAAGAAAACTTCGGTGGCAGTCGAGGGATCCATATTGTGGAAGCTACCGATTCACGGAGTTACCCCGCTTGTCGTGTACCCTCCCTTTATAATTGGGTTGGTTCCAGTTTACCGGTTCTACACGCAGCCCATCTACACAAGACGACTTTTGAAAACATTATGGCAAAAGACGAAATTGCTTATATTGACCAATTTCCCCCTTTGACACACTTATTTCAATGCTTTCAGAGTCTTCTACTGGAGATTTGTATGATGGAAAGGGAGGGATAAGACGACTTGGACAACATTACACTAACACCAACGTTCGGGACGATGCGCCCAGCGAATATTCATATTAGTCTGGCCTTAGCTTAGTCTGAACGTTTTCAAAGGCGTCTGCTGCGGATTTGTTGTATATGGGAGAGGATTCATGGCGAGTTGTTCCTGTGACGAGGTGACACACACATTATTTATTTATTCTTGAACCCCGATAACTCTGTCGGTAGAGACGCAGGCTGTCAATCCAAGGGCTGTGATCTCGGTCAACATTCTTTCCGACGTTTGACAAAATTCACTGTGACATTCATCAATGGGCTAACAGTCTAAGTGGAAAACAGTCAGTTGCTTGGAAAGCATGTTGTGTGGAGTACTGGTGTGAGAAAGTCATGACTAGGTGAACTGGCCGCCGTGATATGACTGAAAACATGTTGAAACAATAATCAATCAAACTGAACCCTTTTCCATACAGACCAAATTTTAAGCAGACGACTTTGGGAAATATCTAAGGAAAAATGTCACAACTTTGAGATATTGTACCTTACAATTTCCGAAAAAGTACGAATGTTTGGTCCTTTTCCCATGATGTTTTTAAATGGTAGTTTGAAATAAGGTTAAGGATGAACTATTGAAGTCGGAACAGATAATTATGAGACACAACATAAACATATTCAAGGTCGAGAGACTGGTGCTTTTTAAAGACTCAATTTTCTTCTTTTCCATCAATATTTTTAAATTTCGCATCCAAATTCCAAATATGTGATCAGAGCGTATTTCTATATCATTCAGTGTAACTCCAACTTCTAAGAGACGGGGGGAAATGAGAAAAAAGTAGCACTCCTCGACTTCTTTCTTCCCCTCTGATAATTTTTAAAGTATTTGTTTTTAATTAAATGAAGCCTACCCATCACATCGGTGGCAATGCCCGCCAGGATGGTAAAATTATATGTTTGGGATGCGTCAACCTCGACGGAAAACACAGTTGTGGGAAAATTGGGCGGTTCTGTTCATTCAGACGTTGGTTTCTGGTTTTAAGCGTAGAATTACAGTAGTCGAATCTGTAAATTTGACAACAATAAACGAAATCATTCAGATCTAAGTGAACAGTGAAATAAGATGTAAACCAAACCAAGACACGGACACGGCTTTGGGGTTTGTTTAGTAGAATAAATTGGAAACATTGTGGAAAGAGGAGAAATTCGTTCAAACGAGTATTATTTCTATTTTTCAACATGTTTGACCCACTCTTAAACATTATTTTCTTCTAAATACCAAGATGTTATTTCTTTGTATTTTCAAAGTTGCATGTTTTTAAAAATCAATGGAGGTATATCCACACATTTTAACACACATTCTCAATATTTATAGAAAGTTTAATACAGGAATTCGTATCTCTTGTGATTTGACCGGCCAATAACGAACTCGTGCACTCATTTGCTACACACGTATAAATGAAACGTCCCGCGGGAAAACCAACAGTGTGGACATTGCGTAAAGTATCGACCCGGATCAGCCTAAGCATGCCACGCAGGCTTACTCGGACAGATACTTTCCGCCTCCTGTGGATTTTCTGTTTCAGGAATCATTACAATTTACCTCTATCCCCATGCAGACTGCGCAGGCTGATCTGGATCGATACATTACGCAGAGGCCATACTGTTGGTTTTCTCGCGGTACGGCTCATATCATCTGCGTAATGTATCGACCAGATCTGCCTGCGCTGTCCGCGCAGACTGATCCGGCCGACACATTCCGTCTTAGGGGGGAAGATGTATAGAGTAGTGATTCCTGAAACAGAAAATCCACAGGAGGCGAAAAGTGTCTATCCGGGATAGCCTGCGCGGCATGCTTAGGCTGATCTGGATCGATACATTACGCAGAGGCCATACTGTTGGTTTTATCGCGGGACGGCTCAAATATCACTCGGAATATAAATACCGTATCCAAAGTTCAATGGTAAATCATTCTTCATAAAAAAAACATTGGCTCAGCGCGAAACATTTATAGCTGCTTCTTGAATTACCTACAGTTACAAGCGTTTCATACTAAGCCATCGATATAATCATCAATTTCATACTAACGAGTTAATATCTATTTTGAGCACAAAATATAAAAACCTTACACAAGCAAGGTGATACTAGTATTAGTCGTTTAAGGACCCGGGACCAACTGACCAATGTCATAGATGTTCTTAAAGCAAGTTGCACGATTACTACTGGTTGTCAATCGTTTTGTATACGTTTTAGCTGAAAGTGCTTTTATTTTGTTGTTAGTTTTAATGGGGGTCACGCCGTTTTCAACATGTTTACAGTTTTATCACGGTGACAGTTCACTTATACATAATCCCTTTGCAAACAAACCAGTACTAGGCTAGGAACTGTGCCTTGCCCATAGGCACTCCACCATGACAGCTGCGACTTTGGATCGAATTTTGGACGCCCGGTTCGAAATCCCCGACGCTAACCACTTGGCCGCAGCGGATTATTAACTCAAAGTGCATGCATGGCCCAAGCAGTGTTGTTTATTCGTACTCCCATAACAATGATATATTGAAAATTATAGTCATCTTGGACACAAAAGTTAGCCATTTCCAGCATACATCATATCTGCAACAGACGCCTTCGACAGTTTCTAGGCAAATATTAGGAGAATCTATAGAAATGAAATATCATTATTGGAAAGAGTTTCTGCAGATGCGTCAAAATACGTCTGTGTGTGGAAAAAGGGTAACTCATATCCGAATGGGACATATTGACCAATTAAAACAAAGCATTACACAGAAGACCAAACACGAGGGATTGTCGTTAAAAAAAGCACATAGACAGACACACATAAAGGTAACCTTAAACCGCAATATAGATCAGCACTGTATCGGGGATCAAATCTGGCGAGTACTGAGGTACTAATTATACACTGTGTGAGTGCGCATGGCAGAAATTAGTGAATGGGTCCGAGTGAAGGGGGCAGAAAGGGCTCAACTCGTCCATGGATCCCCTAATCTTACTCCTTCCGCTTAGATTAACACTAAATATAGATATTAGTATAATCTATGACGTATACCATGATTTCGAAAAAATAATGTTTCTTTTTTGTCAGGGGGATTTCACCTTGTTTTCGCAATCATGAATTGAAGTGTATTTATTATAAGTACGCATATAATTTGGTATTTTACAGTTTATAGAACTGATCACGTAAATATTTTTTTCCCATAAAATAGATGTTTGAAACATTCTATTAATAAGTCATGTATGTTGTATTCCCATTACTGGTATTCAGTTTAACCCTTTCCCTCATACGACAATTCTGCAGCAGATGACTTTGAACGTATTTTGTCAAAACATAGAAAATCTCCATAATTGAATGGATAACCTATGACCAAAAGTGAGAAAACATTGTGGCAAAAGGAGAAATTGCACGTTTTGTGCAATTTCTTCTTTTACCACTATGTTTTCAAAAAGCCGTCTGCTGCAGAGGCGTCAGAAAACGTCTATATGAGGGAAAGGGTTAAAGTTAGAATAATTTATTTATAGGATATGCTGCTAACAGGTTATAGCAGCATTCGGCGGCTTATGGTTTTATTTAGCTCGCTAGTATGGTATCATTTAAAGAAACATTGGTGTACAACAAGAGGGGCTACAATTCTAGTTTCGTGCAAGGATATGCACCCGGGTATATAACATATACGGGGACAGTGACGAGTCTGGTGAGATTGTGCGTATGAGATACAATACTCTTCTAAAAACACAATGCTGTCAAAAAGGATTGCACATTTTATGAACTTTCTAACAGGCGGAGTCATTCTTAAATAAAATGAATGGTCCTTAGGCAACAATTTGGATTTAGCCCAGCGTCCCCCCTCCCCACTAACATCTGCTTCTAAAAAGCCCGAAGACGTCCAAAGTTAATATCGTGGAAAGTCAAAGGGGTTTCACTTCCGTTCGCTGTCAGAGATATTCCCTATTATGACACCTTGAAATGAATAACCCCTTTTCGCGAGGGATTTGATGCATTGCGTCATAATAAAATGTTTAAATTGCTCGATACGAGAAATCTTTCCTTTTCCAACAATGTTTTCAACTCAGTATAAAAAAAAATAGTATTCTTTTTCTCAACACAAATTACGGATTTGACTCAGATGTCTATAAAACAGATGCCTTTTAAAATACAATATCATATCAAAAACGGAATACTATCTCCCGAGATATCCCTATTTATCATGCCGGAGCTCGTTTACTTTTTCAAGAAGAAGATCATATCGAGGGCTTGGCGTGAAACAGTTGTAACATAAAACATATTTTAAAAAACCCTGGTTTAGGGGCAACTTTGACCTCTTTGTAAACAATTCAAATTTAGATGCCATTGCTCAAAACGAGCAATGGCACCTAAATTTCCATTGTTTACCAAGAAAAATGATTTAACGCTTATAAAGACTTCATGGCGAGATGATTAACCTTGGTAAAAAAAATACCAATTTTAGTTACAACCGTTTCACGCCAAGCCCTCGATGTTGGTTCATTGCTCGTAATGGCTGAGGAAACATGAACAGTCTCGAGTTTGGATAATGATGGGGTAGAGTCCACCAAATTGAGTTGTGATGACGGTTTGAATCTTTTCCCACAGAGACGAGAAGCGGCCTTGTCAACAAAGACTTAGTGTCCGACTTATGAAATATTCATGGATGGACGGACCACGCACCCGGACAAAGGAACGGAGCATTTCTCCCTTCCAAATGGCTAGATTGTACGGATTGTAACTCGAGACGAATGTATGAAGCATTGTCCAGGAAAAACCAACCCTGATCTGCCTGCACATTCACGTACTATATTCTTAAAGGAACATCTTTGTCACAGTTTTCTCAAGTCCTTCTGTGATGAACAGAATAAAGTTTGTTTTTTAAGTTTCACACTGTTTCAACATTATGCCAGCTATATCACGGAGACAGTTCACTTATTCATGATCCATGTGTAAACAAACCAGTACTATGCTAGGAAATGTGCATTGCCCACCATGTATGCACTCTACCATGCCAACAGCTCCCGGGACGCTCGGTTCCAAATCCCCCACGCTAACCACTAGACGACTTCTTAAAACAGAATATGAGCCGTTCATGAGAAAACTAACATGATTGACTCTGCGTAATGTATCGACCCAGAGCAGCCTGTGCATTCCGCACTGGCTAATCCGGGCAGACACATTCCGTCTAAGGGGGGATAGAGGTATAGAGTAACGAGTCATGAAACAGAAAATCTACAGGAGGCGAAAAGTGTCTGCGCGGCATGCATAGGTTGATCCGGGTCGATACTTTACGCAGAGTCCACACTATTGGTTTTCTCGCGGAACGGCTCATATGGCGGGTGCACATGAGTAGTGGTCTGAGAAAACTTCCCTTAGTATACTTATCTAACGTGTAGATTTAAGACATGCCTGTACATTCACGCCAGTGGTCTAAATAGATACTGCTTCACAATACTGAGCAATTTCTACTTTTGCCGCAAGGGTTCGATAACTATACTCTCATTTATAGAGACTTTTCGTATTTTACCTAGACGGTGTTTTATTCCGTGAGCTGCAAATGTGTTGTAAATTAGGAAGGAAATACAATGTGATTTGAATAAACATATTTCCAAAACCCATGTGGAATGCGAGCCATAGCAAGCCGCACGTATTTTCGTTTAAGTCTGAGTTGATAAGAACTTAAAATTGTAAAAAAGTTACCATTTAAACATGACACACTCTTAATAAACCACATCTACGTTAACAAACCTTCGAAGCTGAAAAAGTCTTACACGAGCAGGGTTCGAACTCAGGACCTCTTGCCCCGGAGGCGTATTCTCTACTACGTCGCTACAAAAACTAGCTTTATACAAACACATAGCTAAATATTGTCTATCTATGGGACAGACCAATCAACTACAGACGTTGTACACATCAACAACAATTACAAACCAATTGCTTGCTTATACAGCTGGGATTTTGGTTATAATCGTTTTCGTAGGATCTCAGCAATGGCTGTTTGGTGCTTGATTAAGACGGTTCTTCATTGATATCACGGCGGTCAGTTTACCCAAGGTCTTTACTGGTTTTCTCGTTCCAGTACTCCACATAACATTCGTACATATGAATACACAACTGATCTGGGTCTACAATTTCCGCAAAGACCAGAAGGCATGATATCGTAGGACTAGTCAATTGTCCCTTTCTCACGTATAGACATTTCTAACGCCCCTGCAACAAACGTCTTTTGAAAACAGTGTGACGAAAGAAGGAATTGCTTATAATGAGCAAATTCCCCTTTTTACTAAAGTGTTTTCAAATTTTGCCAGTAAGTAGTAATTACACTTTAATTGTTTATAGATTTTGCATATTCTTTAGCCCAAAGGTTTGCAAAGACGATTGATGCCGAGTTGTATTATGTGGGAAAGGCTTATGAGTATACACATCTCAAGGGCGTAGCTCCATTTAGGCACTGTAGGCACGTGCCTACACATTTGTTCTCAAAATGCCCCAAAATGCAGCTGCGGCGATAGACATCTGCGTAATGTATCGACCAGATCAGCCTTCGCTGTCCGCGCAGACTGATCCGGCCGACACATTCCGTCTTAGGGGATAGATGTGTAGAGTAGTTATTCCTGAAACAGAAAATCCACAGGAGACGAAAGGTGTCTATCCGGGTTAGGCCTGTGTGGCATGCTTAGGCTGATCCGGGTCGATACTTTACGCAGAGTCCACAATGTTGATTTTCTCATGAGACGGCCTACACATTGATTATTGAAAAGCTACGCCCCTGCATCCTACAGTTCACGTCGACCGACCTTTTCCGTAGATATGTATTGATACTGAACTCGTAAGGATCTATACGAAACCGAAAGGTCACAAATCAATCCGACTTTGAAGTGTTCTAGTTATGACGTTTTATTGACAGAATATTTTCGTATCTCTGATTGGTAATACTAATACTGATTTGACCGTGGCTTGAAATAGACACTCACCTGTCAATCAGCTATATCAAAGTCACGTGATCGTGCCACTATCAACGGTCGCATGGCAGGATAGTTGTCGATAGCATTGCGGTAAGTGACAGTTTTACAAACGGTTATGGACGCCAGGGATATCGATGTCGTAAAATTTACGAGTGTCCACTGTCCAGCGAACATCGATTTCGGTTGTTATCACGTTCCCTACTGCGACAAGTCTGTAGCAGACGACTTTGAATACACTACACAACATATTGAAATTCTCTATAAATGACAGTATACTTTTAAAATATTCTTGAAAACAATATGACGAAGGGTGAAATAGCAATTCAGAGGAGCCGCATGAGCCAATATGAGCGAGTCTTCTTGCTTCTCCGTTGTTCACGCTAATATTAACCGTTTTACAGATACAACAAATATGTAGCAGACGACTTTTAAAACATCTAGGTAAAGTTATGCCAACTCTATGTTAGGAAATGTATAATTATATACAGATAGCTCACACTTATTTTGAAGTGAAATACCATGCATATGAACTTTAACTATTTCCCACAACAATTCTTTAGCTCATGACTTTGTAATTTTTTTCGGGACACGGGGCGTTTCATATGAAATCTCTATTAATGATTGAAGCAGACTTTTAGTTCTTGTTACATCCTTACTGAGAGCGTAATAATGTTGTAAAATGATCAGGGTAGACTTTTTAATGCAGCGAACATTTACAAATATCTTCTATCTGAATTTGATCTTCAAATACTAGATAGTCTACACGCATGTCTGTCTGCCTGGTATACTAGAAACTAAAATCGGTATTGCATCACCTTCTATGAAGTGACAAGAATATATTTGTGTTGATTTCTTATTCAAATCACTATTTAACAAATTAATCATCTAAAATATCTCTCGAAGAAAACAAACTATTCTGTAATTATTAATCATCCTTATTATATTATTCTTATTAAATGCTTTGTAAATATAAATGTGTATGGGCCGAAGCCCGAATGCCTCTATTCTTGAATAAAGAATTGAATTGAATTCATACGATTATCTAATACAATTGAAAACATTCTAGCAAAAGGAGAAATTGTTTCTCCTTTTGCCACATTGTTTTTCAATTTTTGCCTGTAACAAATGCGTGATGCGTCAAAATGTCAAAAGTGCCGTTTACACTAGTAATAAAAATAATAATGATAACAATAATAATAAAGGTTTTATTTAGAGAGGACTCTCAGTTGACATAGTTCATGTATGCAAGTCAATCTTCCATGAGGGCCTCAAACATAAACAACAATGAAATGAAACATGAACACACAAGTGTTACATATAAAGCATTAATGTACTCTGAGATGCCGTCCCCGATAGTATTGCTTCATGTCTGAATTCAAATTCATCTACAAATAATTATTTGTATATCTAACCATTTCCTACATACATCAGATCTGCAGTACTGTAAACATTTAAGAAAATGAAAGAATTGATCCCATTTCTTCACAATTCTTTTTAACCCTTTCCCTCATATAGACGCTGTTTGACGCCTCTGCAGCAGACGGATTTTTGAAAACATAGCGACAAAAGAAGAAATTGCTCAAAACGAGCAATTACTCCTTTTGCCACAATATTTTACACTTTTAGTCATAGGATTAAAATACAGAGAATTTCTATTTTTTGACAAAATTTGTTCAAAGTCGTCTGCTGCAGGATTGTCGTATGTGGGAAAGGGTTAAAAGGCGTCTTCTACAGATTAGCTTAAATGCGAATGAATGTTGGAAAGTGTAAATAAAATGGTCAGCCTTCATTCGGATTCAGAATCAATAAACGAAGATGAACAGCATTCTCAATGTACTTCAACGCGTTAAACAGTTACAAACATAACCGAACTGAGTGCAGATACAAAAGATACTCCAATCCAACAAAACATCAAATAATCCGCAAAAAGTAGAAATTTAATTAAGGTAAAACTGTCAATTAATCAACTGGTAGTGCATACAAAACACGGATAAATTTTCATTAATCTGTGTGCTAAATCATCGCGTTAAGCACCCTTTGTACGACGCTCTTCGTTATATGTTGATGAATGAATACAAAATCTGCACATTCTATAGACCAAGATCTGATGCTACATTCTGTGTCCCCGTTTTACAAGTATGTACTCGTTGATGACGGAACGCCTTTTTAAATGCAGCAATAATTATTTTATTATATCGAATGATCAATTCAATAATGTTTCGCCGTCATGTAATCTTCGTATAGGCGATTGTACATATGTGTACGTACTAGTAGTTCCGTCTTTAACTGTCGACCTTAGATGCAAATCATAGTACAGTATATTGAAACATATTCTTTTATCATAAACAAAATATTATGTGCGTTAACATTTGTGTGCATGTAGACATTTTTTCTCTGGTTCTCAGGGAACATGCTTTGTAAATTCCAAACATTTAAATTGTCAAGAATTCTAAAAATTGTCTGCTGCAGATTTCCTGTATGTGGGAAAGGATACAGTCAGAACCATTTAAATGTCAACAATGAATCAACCATTATCGCATATAAAACACGTGGACTGATGGAAGCCACCATTTTTAATGCTGCTATAAAGCGCTTAACTGACCCGTGTATTCACCTTAATGATTTCCAAATTTGCGCAGCGTCCTGGAAAATGATATTGTCTGTGGTCAGCTAACACCACTGTCCAGTCTTTTTTGAAGTTCGACAGTCTGATTGGATGGCCATGGTCAAGTTCGGTCGACTAGAAAAAAAGCAAGGAGATGCTTGAGAGTGGACTGGTGTTTTTACTTGTGGTCAATGCACGTGTCAAACATTTGTTAAAGACAACGAGTTGTTGAGTTTATTCCTGTCGTGCTGGACTCGGGTTCTTCCGTTGTCTGCCCGGTTTTCCCCTCCGAGTTTCATCCTATCGGATATATGTAGATCATTATGCACTTGTGAAAACATGTGAAATTGACAACTATTTTATTCCCGATTCTTATCCAATAAGTATAATTTCATTTATAGAGCTTTTTTATGTATATAAATAAATATGCAGATTTGTTGTACGTGGAATTGGAAAATAAATCGATCATTTATAACATTTTTCTCTTTGAATTAAAATTTCAGATTATCTTAAATAAAGGGCATATCGTGAAATATTTTTTACATTTCTCTATTGATTACTGGCCACCGAATGATAATTCATACCAATAAATTCACCTTTTAAATTGTCCAACTTGGTACTCTTATTTTAAATCCAGGCTTCAATGACAATATACAAATTAAAATATTAAAATATTCATTGTACGATTTGTACATATTAATAAAGAGATTGCTCCTGAAAAAGTTAATAATAAATTTAAAAAAAAACCGATGGTATTTGGTTTTGCTTTACAAACTATTTATTGTCAATTTCTTTACAGGTTTACCCTTTCCCACATACAGACGCTTTCTGTCACCGTTGTAGCAGACGACTTTGGAAAACATCGTACACAAGGAGTCATTTCTCATACGGAGCAATTTCCCATTTTGCCTCAATGTTTTCAACTCAATATGAAAATAACCTTTCATTTATATAGATATTTCCTACCTATGCGAAGATTATTTTCAAAGCCGGCTATTGCAGCTTGTTTGCATGTTGGAAATGGTTAAGGCTGTTCTATGTCCATATATTTTAGGTAAATTGGGTCTTATTGTATCTGCGGACAATGGCTCACCTGAGCCTGCACTAGTCGACTATGTGTTATATAGATCAAACTGCATGTTCTGATATAAGACGTGTAGGCCAAGAACAAGTACGCCAATGGAACATTAGATCATTAATGCCATACAGGAATTTGATTAAGAATTTGAGTCGCCTCTCATTAATAATATATTATTTAATTTAATCAAGGGAAAGAACACATCTGTTAACGTTGCATTCAACATTACCTTCGGAATCATCGCAATTTTTAGAAGTCCATATGAACCCTTTCGCGAATACGACAAATCTGCAGCAGACGACTTCGAAATATCTACAAATAACAAAAAAACAGTGCAATAGGTCAGTATATTTGAAAACAGTGTGACACAAGGAGAAATAGCTCATTAGGGCATTTTTTAAAATCCGTGTGCTGCTGATGCTTCAAAATGTGTCTGCACGTGGTAAAGAATCACAGAACATTAGTATTAACAACCCTCTGCGGACAAGGACACCATCTCGCCACAAGACAGATGTGATGAAGGGATCCACTGACAGTATTATTGCGAATGTTCGAACGGTTTCTATAGAAATTGATAGGTCCACCTCCAGCAAAAATGGCGGCCACAGGGACACGAGCGTAATAAAAACACGCAGACGACAATTAAACTTGGTTGGTTCAGTCACAAGAAGATGGATATCAAGTAAGCGGTGCTACGTGAATACCAACCTTAGCGTAACTATTACACATGTAAACAAGAATATGCCTGTACATTCGTGTCGATGAGTTAATGGCTAACAGTACATGGACAGACAAGTCTGCGTGGATGCACTGTATGATCCAGATCTACACCGTTGGCTAAGTCATATAGGTTGGTTTTCACAACGCTTGTGTTGACATCTCTCTGCGTTATTTCCGTCCATACGCATATATATATATATATATATATATAAATATGATATTGTAGATTGGTTGAGCTGTATGTCATCAGGCATGAGGATATTAATCACTTTCGTGCACAAAGCGAAGGTCTTTTGAAACTATGCAAGTCTACAGGCTCGTCTGTGCCTTCACTATATTGTCTGATTGATAAATGTCTTGTTGCGCATTCGGACAGCGCAAACGATCAGTCTAATCTATTCAGAAGAACTCTTACACATACTACAGAAACTGAGATGGAATTCGGACCAGTAACTAGAGATATAGATCTTCTGGTTTCGTTCTCAGCAACCTTTATAACGTGCTACATGATCCCGTTTTGCCCGAAGCGGCTAAATGTGATAACATATGATTAAAGGTCCCTTCTTTCTTTGGCACATACGCATCTGTCAATAGCCAACGTGATTTATTTCTTTTTATTGCGTATTCGTTGAGTAACTATTGTATTCCAAGAATGGAGAAATGATATCGAACATATGCCGACGAATATGGTTTTGTTGAAAGTGATTTACTCTTTCCAGTGGGTCGGCTTTTCTCTCTGAAACATGCCATGAGTAAACGTTCGCAGGTTTTAAAATGGACCGCGGCAAACGATATCCAACTAGCCTTCGAAACAAGATCCAGACCAGCCTACACCTCCCACTGTCAGATCTCGACCTACCGTGTTCAACCTCTAGTCTCTTTATTACGAACCGCCTCGGTCGAGCGGGTTCGATCCCCGGCCTGGTCATAAAATGGTAGTAATTGCTGTATTTGGCGCTCAGGGTTGCGTGGTTAGCAATACGACTGACTGACTGGTGTCAGGATAAAAGAACCAGTAGTAATCAGGCGCGTAGCTTTTCAATAAGCAATGTGTAGGCCGTCTCGTGAGAAAATCAATATTGTGGACTCTGCGTAAAGTATCGACCCGGATCAGCCTAAGTATGTCACACAGGCATACCCGGATAGACACTTTTCGCCTCTTGCGGATTTTCTGTTTCAGGAATCACTACTCTATAAGACGGAATGTGTCGGCCGGATCAGTCTGCGCGTACAGCGCAGGCTGATCTGGTCGATACATTACGCAGATGTGTATCGCCGCAGCTGCATTTTGGGGGCATTTCGAGAAAAAATGTGTAGGCACGTGCCTACAGTGCCTAAAGGGAGCTACGCCCCTGGTAATGCTAACATTTCCAGGAAACGCCGTGATTTAACTTAAAACTTGCTGAAAGTGGCGTAAAACACCAAACAATCACTCTTTGGGACGATAATGCCCCGAAACAACCTTAACTCTTTCAGCGCCAATGGCAACTTTAAGATTATTGCAAACAATACAGATTCAGGTGAGTCAGTTCGTAACGAGCTGCCTCGACTAAAATCAGCATTGTTTGCATTTTAGTTATCAACATTTTCCAAAGCGCTTATTAAATGTGAAATGGACACGTCTGATTTTGAACATGGAAGAGTCTACTTTAAACAATTCGGCGCTGAAAGAGTTAATAAGAGTGTAATTTCCTATTTCAAATCCGTGTGACATGGCCGAAATAATTGAAAGTTTTGATTATATTGGACATATTTCAGAGTATAGAATTAAACAATGCAAATGAATCTTTTACACAATATACAATATATACAAGGATATTGAAGATGACCTCAATATTATAACAGATGTTCGTGGCAATGACGGAATGTCAGATGAAAATGTACGAACGCTTCCCGACATCATGTGTCCTGTTTTTGAACCTCAGAAATTCCTTCCTCGCCATCATTAAAACGCTATTACCTGGTGCTGAAACAATGGACGAAGACAAACACCCTCTTTAAGTCAGCAAACCAGCCGCACCGTGCACAAAGTGGACGCATCGTTTTACGGATGCAGACGTCTTAGGACATCTCTGCAGCAGACGGCTGATTTTATATTTCCGAGGACAAGGAGAAATTATTAATCCTTTCCCACAAGCCATTAGTTACGGACGACTTTAAAAACACATTGGCAAAACGTGAAAATCTCCATCAATGAGCGTTTATTTATTATAAAGAATTAAAAAACACATTGGCAAAACGTGACAAGTCTCCATCAATGAGCGTGTATTTAGTATATATAGTTAAAAAACAAAATACAGTGACTTCAGGGAGCATCTGTATGTGGAAAACGGTTAAGAACATCAATTTCTTCCATATTCTTCTTCAAATTTTACTTTCTTTTTTTTAAAATGCATCATTGTTTTCTTTTTACCTTATTTCAAAGCAGGCGACATGCACATATCAAGTAAACCATCTATAAAGCGAATACTGAAATCTGAAGAGTGTCTGTCAACCCGTACTGTACCACGAGAGTCATACAAGTATAGTAGTTGTTACCTCTCCAACGCATCTTTAGGCATCTGCAGCAGTTAACAATTGAAAACAGTAAGTCAACAAGAGTAATGAGAAATTTCTCCTTTTGCTTCAATGTTTTTTACTCTATTCAATAATTATACTTCCATTTGCATAGACTGTCCACATGTGTACCGTGATGCTTTCAGAGTCGTCTGCTGCAGATGTATAGAGAGTTGTTAGCTTCACTTAGATTATGGCTTACCTTTACTCATGGCGCTATACGAAGAGCCACCACCGATGGCATTTATCCTAGATGCGGCGTAAATGTTTGTTCGGTGTCTTTGAAGATAGCCGTAACCGCATCAAGACGATTATCTACCAGCGAACTCGTTGAATAAACAGAGATGGCCGACTAACTTTTACTTTCATAATCCAGAAATCTTTTTGGATTAGATTCAAACCCTTCTCTTAGAATTCAAGGGTTTAGCCGCCTTCACAAAGAACAGAGCCGTAAGACATTCATCGGGATATAATGCGGATTGTCAGGCTCACTTCTATAAGTTATTTCTTTAAGAAAGTTCTTGATGACATAGGAAATGTCTTCTCTTTTACTTGATATTTTCATGTTGAAATGTTCAAATGCCATTTGAGAAACAGATGGATGGTCCTTTCTACAGAAATATGAAATACACGTTATTCTGCAAGAGAGAAATTAATAATAATCATATCGAGGGCTTGGCGTGAAACAGTTGTAACTAAAAACCTATTTTGAAAACCCTTGTTTCCGGGCAATTTTGACCCCTTTGTAAACAATGCAAATTTAGGTGCCATTGCTCAGAACGAGCAATGGCACCTAAATTTCCATTGTTTACCAAGAAAAATTATTTAACGCTTATAAAGACTTTATGGCAAAGTGATTAACATCGGTAAAAAAAGACCAATTTTAGTTACAACCGTTTCACGCCAAGCCCTCGATATACACAAACATTGCGAATCCGTCGGCTAGTCATTACTACGATAGCAAAAGGAACTAGAAAAGGTTTTTTTTATCATTATTATTTTCGAGAAAGTGGCTTTGGGGTGCATTGCCATTCTTAATCGAAAGATCCCGGATTCGAATTCAGTGATGAGTAGAGTCCAATCGTCAGCACATCCCATTCCCTTGGTGTCAGTTCTGGTTAATTATGTCTAGAAAGATTCGACAACGAGAGAGATCAATGTTTGTCAAAAAAGAATTGTGTTTTACAATCGATGTGAAGGTTAAGATCAGAAGCATTCCATAATTTTGCAGTTTTGTTCGTGATATTGATAAACCAACCAGTAGGGAAAGGATTTCAAACATAAAGCCCAGCAATGGATTACCTATGCAAGAATGAGAGATAACTGAGCTGTTATATAACGGTGCTGTTTGGCCAAGTGTTTCTCGCTAAGTACTGAGGGATTAGAAGGTTTAGTGAGGTGTTTAGCAATATTGCTATGGTGCATCACAATGGTAATATCGTGTTATCACTTTCAAAACGACTCCTCTATGGAGCGGAAACCTCTCTGGAACGACATGTTATTTTCCCCTAAATCTGGAGAACATGAAGGCAAACATTTCGAGTAAAATAGACATTAATCTTGCGATATAGTGTATAACATTGCCAAAAAAATAAAAATTACTCTTAACGAACAAGTTCTCCTTTTCCTGCATTCAAAATGTGTTTCTATGCAGTAGTGGGAAGACTTCTTTCTCTTTTTAAGAGATATAGAACTTTATATCTCGACGTTAGAAACGAAAGGATTGTTAGGAGACGGAAATGAAACAGCACTATAATAACATAATTTAACGATTTTCTTTGAAAACGCAAGATTATTTCCTTAGACGGAACTGCACAGGTAAATGACAATCCTCCGACAGTTGCCAAGCAACAGAGAACAACTTATTCTCGCAAACACGAATCTCAGAAAGGTATACTCCAGTATAATCCGGGGGAATCCAGTCCATTAGGGAGTTAATCAAGAAGATATGAAAGACATTTATACTTGTGGTATGTCACGTCGTGTGTTTGTTCAGTAAATATTAATGATATTGACACAAACAGATAGCGTTATGTGCCTCTTCTTCATTACGTATTAATGTATGTATGTACCTCTTGTGACTGGTCCTTGGTATAATACCTTTATTTAACCCTTTTCCTCATACAACAATTCTGCAGCAGACGAAATTGAACATATTTTGTCAAAAAATAGAAAAACTCTATAATTGAATGGATAACTTATGACTAAAAGTGGAAAACATTGTGGCAAAAGGAGAAATTGCTCGTTTTGAGCAATTTCTTCATTTGTCACCATGTTTTAAAAAAGCCGTCTGCTGCAGAGGCGCCAGAAAGGGTCTATATGAGGGAAAGGGTTGAGACGTTAAAATACTTTTCTTTAGTTACAATACGCAAAACCACTATGCAATACTGCCCTTCTAAAGTATCGTGACTTTAATAACAGCTTCTCCACGATTTCTCGACAGATCGCGACAGACGATCGTGAGATCTTATTGTCTGCACAAACAGTGAACACCCAGGAAATCCTGTACATTTGGACATCATCAACAGAGCCGTCCCCATCCTCTTATATTAAAAGTAGCCATTGCGTTGTATCCGTCGAATAATTAGAATTTCACTTGTAGTGTCATCAGTATACCCCTTTATAGCGCGATTCTAGAATTGAGTTTTATCGCGATACTGTTTACGGTATTAATTGACATCAAGGGGAAGATCTATCCTCGCGATCTTTTGCGTCCAGGAGGGGATCTATTACTCGGGTCTGACACGATTATTAAATCCTTGGCTCCCACTTTGGCGTGGAACGTTAAACGTGTTTCATTATTGAGTCGATTTGCAACCGATCAGGCTGCTATCAATGCATGCACATGGCCAAACAAGTGCTACTATTCAGGTTTACCAACCGTTCTCTCGGTCAGCGTGATCCCTGTGTTGATACCGCGGACTTGAGATGCAAGTTGACATATATGTAGCATGTACACTTTTTTAAAAAATAATGTGAGAAATTCTCTTTTTACAAAATGTCTTTCATGTGTAGAGGTTTACCATATTTGTTTCCCAGATGTCTGTAAATGTTGTCTGCTGCAGACTCGATCTATGTGGGAAAGGGTTAACTTATACAAATGTCTCGTGTGCGACAAATTCTTTAAACCAATATGGATGTCGTTCAACCCACCGTTTGATGAAAACTATTGGCTGCATTTAACCCCTTTCCCCACATACAACACATCTACGTTAGGCAACTTTAACCCTTTCCCTCATACGACAATTCTGCAGCAGACGACATCAAAAAATGGAAAATCTCTATAAATGAATGGATAACCTATGACTAAACGTGGAAAACATTGTGACAAAAGAAGAAATTGCTCGTTTTGAGCAATTTCTTCTTTTGTCACTATGTTTTCAAAAAGCCGTTTGCTGCAGAGGCGTCAGAAAGCGTCTATATGAGGGAAAGGGTTAAAACAATATTGTCAAAAGTACGGAAATTCTCTATAAATGCAGTAATGTGACAAGCGGCATCCGTGGCTGCTTGCCAAATAGTTCAGACTGCACGTCGAGGGCTTGCCATATAGTTCAGACTGCACGTCGAGGGCTTGCCATATAGTTCAGACTGCACGTCGAGGGCTTGCCATATAGTTCAGACTGCACGTCGAGGGTAACTAAATTCAAAGGCTGCTGCGTCTTTCGTCTTCTAAAAATGGGCTAACAGTAGCAGCCAGTTGCTTGGAAAGTATGTTGTGTGGAATACTGGTATCGGAAAGCCAGGAAACACATGAGTAGGTGAACTGGCCGCCTTGATATGACTGAACATTGTTGAAAACGGCGTTAAACCACAATCAATCCATCAATCAACTGTAAATGTAATTACATAGAGTTGAAGGAGAAAATGCTCATTGAGAGCTATTTCTTCTTTTGTTACACTGTTTTTGAATGTCGAAAAAAATGTGACAAAACGATTCTGCAGATGGGAACATTTCTAAATAAAGAAGGACTTGTCGATTTGCGTATACACTAATATCAGGGACGTACTATTTCAGAAGACAACCACAGAAAAGTAACCATATAAAGGAAGGGATCCAGTTACCATAGGTCGGTGTATTGTCACCGTCTCTATCTTGATGATGATTTTATTTTTATAGATGCAAGTTTTATTACCTGAATTGCATAATCAAAGGTTAGGTCAGCCGAATAAACACTGTTATCATTGTGAAAGGAAGGAATGTACCCCCCATTTAAAACACATTTCATCCTTTTCGCTCCAATGGTATATATAACTGTCGTCTGTGTAAATAACGGAACTGCTCCAAAGCGATTGAAATGTTACATGGGATTATTCTTACTCGGTTCTCAGCGCAGGTTTCACTTTATTAGGAATGGTCCTTTTCTCACGATGAGCAATGCCTATATTAAATGCGATATTTCAAATGTCGTATGCTTTTACGAATATGTAAGAATCCCTATTTACTACGCGGAAGGGTAAGATAACACTTAAAATGTCGGCCGGACTCTGTAACTAAATGTGATTTAAATCCCATTTCACTTTTAATTACAAAATTATCTCGGCGACCATCTGCTTCCCAGGTTTGTTTCGTATTAAAGCCAATTGTGGGTGGCTGTCATTAACCCCCATCCCACATGCAACACAAATGCAGCAGACGACTTTGTAAACATTGCACAAGGCATACATACGGACACTCCCAATATATGAAAGTATATTTAATGAATGAAGAAAATCATGATGAGCTATTTCTCTTTTATACACAATGATTTTCAAAGCCGTCTACTGCAATTACGTCGAAATGAGTCCGCATCTGAGAAAGTGTTAAATATACCATCACAGGTCCGTTTCATCAATTCAACACTATTGGTATTTTTTCTTAGGAAACCGATTAAATTGGAACCGTTTGGCTTTTACATCTGCGTAATGTATCGACCAGATCAGCCTGCGCTGTCCGCGCAGACTGATCCGGCCGACACATTCCGTCTCAGTGGGAAATTTGAAGCTTTAAAATTGTCAAGAAAATCGCTGTTAAATGAGAAAAGTATGTTGGAAAACATTTTGAGAAATGGTGAAATTGTTCAAAAGACTACATTTCACACTTTCTCACAAGGTTTGAGTTGTAAGATATGTTTTGCTAGCATTTCTATAACAGTTTTGACACACAGCACGCACGTGGTTTGATCGTACTCTGTCTGGTTCAGGTATTTGAGCTTCGATTCGGCTCGTAAAATCACGCATTTAGACGCATGTGCAGCAGACGACTTTTGAAAACATTGTCACAAATAGAGACTCTGTTCAATGATACTACAATGTACTTTAAATTCTCGAGATTTTTGTTGTTTTGCAAAGATTCTTTCTTAAATCGTCTGCTGCAGATTTGTTGTATGTGGGAAAGGTTTAAAGTCGTCTGTTGCATATTTGTTGAATGCGAGAAAGAGTTTAAAAGCCTAGTAAAACTTCAGAGGAAACGTTTGATGGTGAATCTTGTTTGTAATGCCGTATCAACCAGTATACAGAACGGGTAGTACTGTAAAAGGTTTCAAGCGACTGTTAGGCTGAATTCGAATAAAAATCGTCACGCCCTTTAGCCCTTTCAATGTTGATTTTTTTTAAATGGATTTATTTGTCCAGCTTTACATTTGGAAAAACTCATAACCAGTTTTATGAATCTCAAAATAACAAAGCTGAGTCGGACACACACAATTAGTAAAGCGCTTGGTTAGTAAGCGCGGACACGCCGGCTGGCCTTTCTGTATTACTAGTGGCACAGACTCCACAACAGCAGCCAAAGAGAAAGCTATTATAACAATGTCCATAATCGGTACTTTCGTTAAAAGTTCAATCTATAATGTGTTTGGACGTAACCCTTATACTGCTGAATTCAAACTGCTGGTATCGTTGACCCTGATTTCAAGTATATTCTCACAAATATAATGTATTTTAGACGTTAGCTACACCTATTGATGCACGGATATCGAACCGTGAAGACCAAGATTATACTGCACGAATATGCAGGCTGATCGTGGTCTACATTATTCGAGAAGGTAGTTTAAATTCGTGCATTAAGATGTACGAAATTACAGTCACCTACTGTGGAGAAAAATTTAAATTTAAAGCTATTGCAATTGAATCGTTTTGTAGAGCATTGGAGGACTAAACTAAGAAACGGGTCAATGGCTTAGAAACTTAGTTGTCAGGGGCGTAGCTTGGCAATAATCATGTGTAGGCCGTCTCGTGAGAAAATCAACAGTGTGGACTCTGCGTAAAGTATCGACCCGGATCAGCCTAAGCATGCCACACAGGCGTACCCGGATAGACACTTTTCGCCTCCTGTGGATTTTCTGTTTCAGGAATCAATACTCTATCTATCCCCACTTAGACGGAATGTGTCGGCCGGATCAGTCTGCGCGGACAGCGCAGGCTGATTCGGTCGATACATTACGCAGATGTGTATCGCCGCAGCTGCATTTTGGGTCATTTTTAGAAAAAATGTGTAGGCACGTGACTACAGTGCCTAAAGGGAGCTACGCCCCTGGTTGCTTCAAAATGATGAAGGATGTCTGCATTTTATGGGGATTGTTTTCATGCGCCTTTTACCCTTTGTTATGTCACAGAAAAGACGAAAATCAAACATCCGCTATATATTATCATCACGATACAGGTATCAATTTAACCTAACGATGTGTGCGAGCGTTTTAGATCCAGCTGCGCTGGCATGCTCATGTAGTCATATGGGAATTTATATCACTGTACTTTATTAAATTTTGACAAAGGCGCATGTGTTGCAATAACTGGCAAATAGCATAAATTATCATCAGACGCAGAGGCCGGCATGCGATCAAACTTGTGGCTAGGGCTGCTTTTTCTGAAACATGGATAAAATGACTTTGGCTCGTATTAGAGTATTCCTAAATGATTTGAGTTTCATGTATTGGACTTAATTGATTCTTTCCTCCTGGTAAATAGTGTATTGGATACACATATTCCAGCTCCTGCTAACCTGACCAGCATCTACTATGTCTATATATGAGCCGTTCCACGAGGAAATTCAACAGTGTGGACTCTGCGTAAAGCATCGATCCGGATCAGCCTAAGCATGCCATGCAGACTAACCTGGACAGACACATTTTCTGTATAGGGTATCATTACTCTATACCTCTATCCTCCCTGAGACGAAATGTGTCGGTCCAGCTTAGTATGAGCTGACTGCGCAGGCTGATCTGGGGCGATATATTACGAAGAGTCCATAATGTTGGTTTGTTCGTAGAACTGCTCATATGTCTTGTAACCACAAATGAGAATTAAGAAATAGGACTAACCGGATATATTGTTGTGTAATAAACCAGCACAGCTCATTATGAGATATCATTTTGTAATGACAGATTGTAATGTATAGCAGATTTCAATATTAGTATTAGTAGTCCCAGATCAAATTCAGTATGGCATTTTTTCCGGATGCCATTTCCTGGTCGATTTTTAGGTCTGCACCAAACGCACTGATTGGATATAATTCAAAAAATGACATATGCATGTTGATACATTCGTAAAATGTCAAATGACGCACATCAAAACACGACTAACTAGATATGTTGGTGTTTAATTTATTTTGCGGATCAGAAGAGACAATGTGCACCTCATATGTTCCTTTTCTATTATCGTGGTATATTTGGATGTCGCTTGCTCCAGAGTCATCAAACTGCCGTTTTATCGGAGATCGAGTGAAGGAGGCTTCGCAATATAAACACGTAATGACAGGGGACAGTCGTGTCCAGCTTTTACTGTCCATTCATTTTGTAATAAAACACAGAATGACCACTTTGATGACCATGTTGTATCAATATCTGACCGTCATGCCCCATTACAAATACGGTATTCGGTAATAAAAACATACGTTCAATACTGCGAGCGCTTTTGTACAGCTTACTAATAATGTCTCCTCTCTTCTAAACAGGATATGTTACAGGACAGTTTGTATTCTTGCTTAACGTTGATACCAACAGAATGTCAGTCATACCACACTATGTGACATTTTGTGTAAATTAACCATTTCCCATGTATTTCCAATTTGAATAGTTGTCACTTAACAACTAGACGGAGCCTGAATGTAAAAATCTCGATAAAAGTGGAGGTATCTGTAAACTAATTACAACAAAGCTGCAGCAGACGACTTTTTAGTTTAATTAGGCAAACCTTTGTAAATTCTCTGTAAATGAAAGTATACTGGTTAAATAGAGCATTGTGGCAAAAGGAGTTATGACCAATTCCTCCTTGTGCCAAAACGTTTTCAAAAGACGTCTGCTGCAGATGTGTCAGAATACGTCTGTATGTGTAAAGGGCTAACAACAACATGGAAGCAGTCATAATGCTGCCCTCGAAACCCCGAGCGTCTTAATTAAAGGAAAATCCACATTCAATTGTAAGCTTTTGCTATGATCCTTTTTGGAGATGGAACCAAACGTTACGAACTCAAGCGGCTCTAAGTAAATGTGTATAGGACACGAACTAAACACTTAGTATCCAGCTACAATAACCAATCGGCACAAGACCAGTTTGTTTCTGTTTTCAGTTTATCATCGTCCTTTTGTTTTGCTGTTTGCCTGTAGATTAATACCGTTGTGTTTTATGATTGCAGTATTACTCTTATCGACGGTACCAGCAATGTGTCGACACGAGAGCGGGGGACCATGGTTCGATTCCTTGTCTATAACACAGAATACTTTTAAAATGGTAGTAATGGATTCCCTCCCTATCAGGGGCGTGGCTTTGCAATAATCAGTGTGTAGGCCGTCTCGTGAGAAAATCAACATTGCGGACTCTGCGTAAAGTATCGACCCGGATCAGCCTAAGCATGCCTCACAGGCCTACCCGGTTGACACTTTTCGCCTCCTGTGGATTTTCTGTTTCAGGAATAACTACTCTATACATCTATCCCCCTAAAACGGAATGTTAATGATTAATGCAAATCACCACTCATATCCGAATTTGAGATAGAATAGAAAACGTTGTGAACAATTTCTCAGATTCTTTTCAAAGTTTGTCTGCTGCAATGTAGAGACTTTAAAAGATGTCTGCATCAAGAGTTAGTCCTCCCACACATCTGCATTGCTCGCAAAATAGTTAATTCCGCCCGACCAGGGTAAACCAACCCACACATCTGCATTGCTCGCAAAATAGTTAATTCTGCATGACCAGGGTAAACCAACCCACACATCTGCATTGCTCGCAAAATAGTTAATTCAGCATGACCAGGGTAAACCAACCCACACATCTGCATTGCTCGCAAAATAGTTAATTCCGCCCGACCAGGGTAAACCAACCCACGCATATGCATTGCTCGCAAAATAGTTAATTCTGCATGACCAGGGTAAACCAACCCACACATCTGCATTGCTCGCGAAATAGTTAATTCTGCATGACCAGGGTAAACCAACCCACACATCTGCATTGCTCGCAAAATAGTTAATTATGCATGACCAGGGTAAACCAACCCACACATCTGCATTGCTCGCAAAATAGTTAATTCCGCCCGACCAGGGTAAACCAACCCATACATCTGCATTGCTCGCAAAATAGTTAATTCCGGCCGACCAGGGTAAAGCAACCCACACATCTGCATTGCTCGCAAAATAGTTAATTCCGCCCGACCAGGGTAAATCAACCCACACATCTGCAATGAGGTTTTGAACTGTATTCAATAATCATACTTGAACGTTCAAATATTTTCTCTATCTATAGCCTCGTCTGCTGCAGATTTCTTGTACTTTCTTGTACGAGGGAAAGGGTGTATATGCAAGAATATACAAGGATCGGCTGATTAAACACAAGAACTCATTGATTCAATATTAATATATCTTTTATTATTTTTGTAGTTGATTTTTTTTCAAGATTTTTTTTCTCTATTATCTCACATGTAACAAAAATAATGTACAAATACATATAACAAATAGTCTCAATTTATACAACTTTACATAACAACAATTTATAACAACATAATCACTTATTCGTTAAATAAATGACATTGATTTAAAAACTTCTTTTTTGGATGGCAGTTAATTTCTTTTATCCAAGATATCAACATTCATGACATCTAGTTGATAATAATATCAATTTTTTAGGTTTTACAAATTCACAATTACTAGTAGATAGAGAAAGTAATGAAACAGGTGAACTATGTTTTTAACAAAAGCAAAACATTTGCAGTACAAAAGAAAATGTAAACTTTCAATGTTTTCTCGTTCTTTACATTAGGAATGTAAAAGGATATATTACACAGGTAAATGTATGTAAAACCTATGTAAGTTTTCATTAAATACATGGATTACACATTCTAATCCTATGAGCTATGTATTCCTCCTGCACACAGAACTGTCACTTTCATGGAATTTAGCCTTTCCCACATGCAGGATATCTGCAGCAAAAAAAATTTAATAACAAATATGGAAAATCTCTTTATAAATGAAGGTATGATTACTAGAAAAATGTTGAAAACGTTTTGACTAAATGCAAATTTGCTCCGTATGAGCAATAATTGCCCTTTTTGCAGCAAAATGTTCAAAAGGTGACTTCAGCAAAGGCATCATATATCATCCGTATAAGGGAAAGGCTAAATAAGTCAGTCAGAACACATTTTATGTTGATATAAACTGACCTTTTTATAAAATTCACATCTGACAATTAAATGTGCAAGGGCTATACTAATTCAACATGTGTAACTGTTTGATAATACACAAACGAGCACTAGTCTATGCTAAATCAATATTATGGCATTGGGAACAAGTGAAGATACAGATCAACATGTGTATCCAAATAGCTTGATCTGGGTCTACACTGTTCCCCGATTAGTCAAAGGATTACCACCAATTTGGAAAACAGAAACCATTCGGATCTTTTTATGGATTTGAAGGCAGATATTCATACACACTTGTAATAATTATGCTGAGGTTGGCTTTCCTAGCGCACTTCTTTAACCCTTTCCCACATACAACAAATCTGCAGCAGACAACTTTGAGATAACCTGGCCTAAATATGGAAAATCTCTATAATTGAAAGTATTTTTTACTTGAGAAAGAGTTGAAAACATTGTGGCAAAAGAAGAAATTGCTTGTTTTGAGCAATTTCGACTTTTTTCACAATGTTTTCAAAAGGTAGCCTGCTGTTAATACTTCAGAAAGTCACTTTATGTGGGAAAGGGTTAAAAAAACTTATCAATGAATTACACATGTAATATTCATCAGCTACACAGCTAACCTAACAGTGAGTTGTGACATCTTCAAAGGTCATTGACATCACAACTTACATCATTGACAAAATACAAATAGAATTATGAACTGTTTATGACATCAGAAGAACACAGTTGTGTTTATATAAACAACAGCATATGAAAATATTTTACCCATATGTCTCTTGTTTAAAAATAAAGAAAGAAAAAAGTGCATAATTATAAAGAAAAAAATATTTGGCACATTTTATGTAATTAATTCTTGTAAAATGCAATATGGAGTGCTTTCATGGCTGCGCTGATATCAAGAAAACCTGAGTTGAGATCATTCTTTAAATTTCTTAACAACACTTCTCTAACTACTACATATTCCTCATGTAAGACCAATTCAATTACTCTTGCTGATTGGATAAAACTTTGCAGTTTATGCAGAACAGCACAACAGTTGCTATGGTGGAATTGGCTAAACAACTATCTGTATGCCAATCAGAAGAACTGATGTGTTGAGAATTTGAATAACTGCATTGATTGTGAATCATTTCCTTAATCTAAGCCCCTATCATTAGGATGGATAAGACTGCATTTTTTGGCTATTCCGTTTGGTAATACAGATCATTTCAAATGCTTCTACATCAAATGACCTTCAAAAACATGATAGTAAAAAGGAGAAATTGCTTGAATTCAACATTTTATACTTTTTCTATACTTTTTAAAATATTTCTTATAATGACACACTTGCTTGTGTGAATGTTCAAACTTTTACCAGATGTTTTCAGCATGAAAGTTTATGTAAATAAATAGCACATAAGATAAATGATCATAAGTTAAACATGTAATCATGTCAGTTTTTGGTCTTTTAAAGGAACTTGTACCAGCATCTGGAAATATTCTCTTTCTTTTTCTTGAATCAGCACAAGCACATTAACTAAACCCTTTCCCATCTGGAGAAGACCTTTGACACATCTGAACAGACAATATATATTGGAAAAAATTATGGAAAGAGGAGAAATTGCACAAGAATATCAATTTCTCCCTTTTTCCCACAATGCTTTTCAACTAAACTTTCATCTATAAAGATTTTATTTTTCCTGAAATGTTTTCAATCTTGTGTGCTGTAGGTTTTGTTCTAAGTGGGAAAGGGTTTAAAGTCACATCGCACTCACACCACTCTAGACACAGAATAGTTTGACCTTGCAATGTCCTCATCAAGATCTTCTGCATTAATGGTGTAACTCCCTGAAGTAGTCGTAGTTTCATCATCGTCTCGCGTACTGTTCGTCCTGTATGATGGGTACATATTGATGTAACCATGATTCACAAATCCATTCGGAGACAATTTAGAACTAGTATTAACACTCTGGGAAACATTGTCCCATTTCACAATCGGTTCTTGGTATGAAGGCTTGTGACCTTGACCCTTGTTGCCATAGTTACTGCCCAAAGAACCACTGGCTGGCAAATAGTCTGAGTCATTATAATCTAAAGTTTGACACCAGTTTTTAGTCCGATTTTGCGGGTTAACTGGTGAGTTTAAATTTGTTTTTATTTTATCACTACATGTGTAAGGGGTGTTATTGGGTCTCTGTAAGTGTGAAGTCTTCAGTGGTAATGTTGTAGGTTTAGAGGGGACCTGTCTTGGTGGCTGTTTGTATGGATTTGAGTAGCGCCCCTCTTTGATGATGTAAGCCGAAGGATTTAACGCTGATGGATGTAATGGGTTGAGATCAAATTGTGGTCCATCTGAAAAATATAAAAAAAGGTTTAGTTGAAGGTTGAAAATAGAGTTTAAAGTTTTAGCCGTCCTTATTTATTCTTTTTTCAAATATCTTTACATCAGGCTCCCTTGAAGCAGATGACAGTTTAAAAAAATAAATACCTAAAATTAGTTATATATCCTTTTCCTCACATGTTTACAACTCTGCAGTACAATTGTGCTGCCAATTCAATACTTGAACTATCTTTTTTTATGATGCTAAACACATCAGATGAAAATAAAATATAATATCTGAAAATGCCATGATTACTTTGTGACAGCCTTTATTAGAATGAATGCAACAAAGTTCAACAATTCATTGAAGTTGTCTGTGCCCCAAAATGAATCAAACTACAGTCAGACCTGTGTTTAAAGAGCACCCATTGGAGGTGAAAAATCTGGTCTTTGTTCACAGGTGGTCTTTTATTGCAGGGTCATATATACAGAAAATGAGTAAAATTAGGAGAACATAAAGTATGGTTGCTATAGACAGGGAATTGCTATTCCAAGATGGTCTTAAGCACAGGTTCAACTGTACTATCAAAATCACAATATAGGAATGGATTGAATATACACTGGTGTGGAACCAGAATATAAAGAAAGAATCATACTATATGGACATGTTGGAATAGTCACATGGAAAGCACAGTGAATGCTCGTCATTGAAATCAGTCCTGATAGATGGCAAAACTGGTCAATATGATATTCTTAGCAGAAGAATCTAGACAAAACATACCATGGTTATCTCCCTCAACGCTGCCTCCTTTCCCGCTGTCGTGACTCGTTATCGTCTCTCCGGACGTTTCACTGTGGCTATCTTCCCTTTGGTGACTTACATTCTGCAATATAAAGTGAGACTTAAGAGTGTTTGTTAAATGCAGATATATATTTTTCAATTTCCTTCAAAGTTATTACAGTGGCCTTTACCCTATTCCCTTAACAGACCAATTTTGACGCATCTGATCCAGACGACTTTTGAAAACATTGCTGCAAAAGGGAAAATTGTTCTTTTTGAGCAATTTCTCATTTTGCCACAATGTTTTCAACACATATATATAATTATACTATCACATATAGAGGTTTTCCATATTTTCAAAGGCCTTGGTTGAACAGTTGTAAATTGGTTGTTTGTAGATAAAGGTTAAAAACAAAATGTAAAAAAAAAACGTTTATCAGAAAGACAGAAAGTGAGTGATTATAATTTTGGTATCCAGGATGTTGCTAAGCGGTCAGTTATTCTGTTATCCTGACAACTGATATCGTCCACTTCACTCACAGTCATGTTTGGTCCATTTAGGTCAAAACTGGACAATCACACACTCTGACAACCTCTGATAAATTACCTTCAAGGTGTGAAAAGCGAAAGATTCTACTTTATAATGCTATAAAAATGATGATAGACCAACTCTCAAAAAGATAAAAGCCTTCACTTGTTTAAGGAAAACACAATGCTGGCAATGACTTTAGCCTTTGCCCCAAGCAGTCACATTTTATACAAAATATGTAATTATAAATTCTAAGCACAAGTGTGTCATGGAATAGTTTCAAGATAACAATCTGTTAAAAAAAAAAGGGCAGACATTTCAATTTCCACAGTTTCATACAATAAGCCCCCTGTGAGCTTTATAAAAAATTAACCCTTTCCCTCATATAGACGCTTTCTGATGCCTCTGCAGCAGACGGCGTTTTGAAAACATAGTGACAAAAGAAGAAATTGCACAGAACGTGCAATTTCTCCTTTTGTCACAATGTTTTCCACTTTTAGTCATAGGTTATCCATTCAATTATAGAGATTTTCCATTATTTGACAAAATATGTTGAAAGTCGTCTGCTGCAAAATTGTCTTATGAGGGAACGGGTTAATAGGTTGAGACCAATTTGGTTCTAACCCATGCCTCCATGGAAAACCAACATGGTGACAACATTCTTAATAAAAAATTTAATATGCTTGATGATAACATAAAATAATTAACTGGAAAATAATATTTACTTCTGTATAACAAGAAAAGATTGAAAGAACACAGTTGAAAATCAACAACTGCTCAAAAGAGTGATTATAACTTCTGTTTTGCAACAATGTTTTAAAACATATTCTCCTATGCAATAGAGGGCGGAGAAAAGAGGCGGAGTTATTGGGAAAGTGTTAACTGAGATTGGATTTCTGGTACCAGGCTGAGAAGTAAATTACCTGGCCTGTATAAGGTCTTTGTCACAGAGATAATGGAAATAGGAAAGATACCCAAGTTCAACTTTAGAGTTTATAAATCAATAAATCTTGTCTGTTATTGCTGATGAAATGAGTAAAGTGTGGAATTAATTGTTGAAACAAATGCTTTGTAACAATACAGTTTCATTGCTCATTAAATTGAATAAATTCGTTATTAGCTTGATTCTTTTAAATAAAATATTTTTGCATGTAAAAAATGATATTTTTAACCTTTCAAATGAACACATGATACCAATGGAAGTATTAGTTCCAATTGAAAGAAAGTTTTTTAGCCATATACTGTTACCTACAGAAATACCATCAATTTAAACAATAACATAAATACAATGAAATATAATCATGTTCTTTTACGACAAACACTTTACAGAAACACTTATATATTGTAAAATGATTTCCTGCAAATCATTTTGGTCCAAGAATCCCATAAAAAAAGATAAAACATGAGTAAATTATTACAAAACATAAACATTTGTGATCCATTATACTGTTGCTGTATACTATTTGTTCCGCATACCGTCTTTTGACAAACTAAATTTAATATCACCATACACTTTGTTAGTTTGAAATTAATAAGAAAACATGTACTTCATCCCAAATTAATTCTTAACCCTTTCCCACCTTGCAGATGCATTTTTAAACATCTGCAGCAGACATCTTTTGAAAACATTGTGGCAAAATGAGAAATTGCACCTACTGAGCAAATTTTCCATCTGACACATTATTGTTTTCAACTGTATTTGATAATAATGCTTTCATGTGAAGATATTTTTCATATTTTAGCTTACATATTTTCAAAATCTTCTGCTGCAGATTTGTTGTATGTGGGAAAGAGGTATTTTAAAACCTTAGATTGTAATTACTGTATTTTTGGGGGGAATCCTTTGCCTTTTTACCTTCATACACGAAAACTGTTTCTGTTTTAAGAAACGAAAATAAAGGATCTCTCAGGCCATGTTTATACCCAGATCTGTCAACAAAACACCAATAACACAATTTACTGCATGAACATTTTTCTTTTGCTGTTATACTGCCTCAAAATTTAAAAAACATACCACATACAACAGCAAATAACTTTGAAAACAACTTGGCAAAAAGATGGAATGTTTATAAATGAAAGTACAATAATTGAATTGAGTTGAAAACCTTGTGGCAAAAGGAGAAATTGCTCCTTTATTGCCACAATGTTTTAAAAAAGTTATCTGCTGAAGATGGATCAAAATGTGTCTGTATTATCATCAGCATGTCAGAAAGCGTTCAATAAAATGTTCAAGGTTCAAAGATGAAATAGAAAACTTTGATATTGCACCATCGATTTATCTGGTATGAATGTTTAAATTATTTTAACCTGTGACAGATTTCATGAAGAATGGCTATACATGTAGTAACTTTAATAGCTCTGCAATATGTGCTTCTACTATTCACTTGTGGACTTAATACATATAAATTGTAATAATTCTCATTCAAACCAGACAAAAATACTTCACTGTACTTGTATTCCTGTTGGATCTGATGACAACGCATAAAAGGTTGTCTCGTATTGACCCTAAACATTTAAATATTCATTTAATCAGAAAAGCAGACGATCACCGTTTCTCTATCTTGTTTATTTAAATTGGTTATTTTCCCTGTTGAAACTCAACAATTTTGTAGGCAACAATTTGATTGGCTGCTGCAAAGGTCAATCTGAGACGACCTGTAATAGGCAGTCATCCGATCTATACAAGAGATTGTTACTTCAGCAAAGTTTAGGTCTGGTTTTAATGAAATTGTGTTAAAACCTACCAGTTCAGGAGTTTCCATATAGTTGGACTGTGATGTCATGAAAGGTTGTGGTGCACGCTGCATGAGAGAGGGACTCAACTTGTCTTCTCGCTCCTCTGGCATGTCCTGTAGTCGGGTTTGTCGACTTGGATACAAATGCTGAAATGGACAATAAACTTTGAATATATTTAAGCAAATATTTGGCAAATAAATAAATATGCTAGTATAATCATCCAAATGTTTTCAAATCAACATATTTTCTAATTACATGGCACATGACACTTATTCCAAATTAAACAATCGAGCTGAATTATGATCAATTTCAAGAATGTCTGCAATGTTTTCAGAAGTCTTGTCTGCTTCATTGGCATCAGAAGTAATTTTTCTCAAATCTGTTGAAAAGTTTTATATACCTTAGTAAGTACATACTGAATGATGAAATATCCCACTGGGCTTATAAATAATTTATCTTAAAGTTAATTCAAAATCTAGGTACGCCTTCGAGTCATTTTGATGAGTACATTAGGTAGCAGCGGGGAACCGAGTCAAAACCTAAAAATTCAATTTGCCTTTTAGTAGGTGATCCTCCATGCCTCCATGGTCTATATCATAACAAAATGTTAAACATATTTCATAACCAAAGCTGTCAAATTAATTCAGCCAAACCATTTCTTTTCTGATCAAAAAACACTGTAACAACTTTTATTGAAGAAGTTATTATCAACTGTCCAATAATTATAATGGAATCATTTTGGTTGTAAAAAGATGGACACTTTGAAATCCTTTCCCAAAAACAACAAATCTGCAGCAGACAACCTTTAAAGTATCTTGGCCATTTTTTTTTTTTTTTATTCAATTCAAGTAACTGAACATTGTGGCAAAAGTAGTCAGCAGAATGGAATTTAAGGGTTTAATCATGTGGGGAAAGAGAGATATTTTGACAAATACAAATACAGTGACATTTTAAGATAATCCACTGTAAATGTTTGAAACAAAAATGACATTTAGGAAAGATAAGTTGATGATATTTCCTTTTATTCAGTTCTTTTTAAAAAATGATATTGCATTTTAATGTTTCACATGCCATTCCATCAAGACAAGGCCACGGATAACTTTGAAGACACACTTTAACCCTTTACCACTTGCAAACACTTTTTAAAAAATATGCAGTAGACTACTTTTGAAAACATTGTAGCAAAAGGAAAAATTGCTGTTCATAAGCAAGTTTTACTTTTGCCATAATGTTTTTTAATCTATTCATTAATTCAACTTTCATTTGTAGAGATTTTCCATAATATGTGTGTGCAGATGTTTTCGAAGTCGTCAGTTGCAGAACTGTTATAATTATGTGTGAAAGGGTTAAAATTCTCACTTCTCTCATTGATAAGTATAGACATAATACTATAAACATTTCAATTTAAATGAACATGTTTTAACCAAAACAAGCATAATATCTCTGCCATTTCAGGTATTCAACAATTCAAGTAGACAATTTGATAGGCAAGTAAAAGCACTTAGCTCATGACATCTAAAATCATAGATTTCTTTCAACTGGTATTCTTTTGAAATACACCTATAATAATAATCTTAAAACTGTTGCTTTATAAACGTACCTAGCTGTTAATTATACTCTTAACCCTTTCCCACATACGACAATTCTTCAGTCAAAACATAGAAAATCTCTATACAATTATCATATTAAATGGGCAACCCATTTAAGGCTTAAAGTAATATGCATTTCCTTTTGATTCATTATATTTTCATTTACGGAAAAATAAAAAAATGGTAATAATCAAATCAAACTGAAAACTCACTGTATAGACCGAAGGAAGTTAAATTTTAGACAGCATCTAATAAACTAATATACATTAGGGAGCTTTTGCAAGAATTGTTCTTCAAGAAGAATTTCTCCCTATTAATTCAACAATGTTTTCAAAAGATGTGTGCTGCATCATTGACAGTCTCATATGTTTAAGGGGGAAAGGATTAATGTCTTCATCGAGGATGGAAGAGTAACCTCAAGGAAAACAATATTGTAATTAAAATATTTTTTTGCTTTTAACCCTTTTTTATGTTTTGAATTTATTTATCATTGCATTTAAGCCTTTCCCACATACAGACGCTTTCTGACGACTCTGCAGAAGACAACTTCAGAAATTCAGTGCATTATTTCACCTTTTGCCACAATCCTTAAATCTTAAAATTTTCTTAACCTATATTAGTAAATGATAAGATAAATGTTGAATAAAATTGCACAGTTCTAGGAAATATTAATTTTTATCCCTTCATGTGCATGATTTCCCAAAGTGACTGCAGCAATTGGTTGACCATTATTCATATGTAGCATCATGGGAAAAACTTTATAGGAACTATAGAATGACATGTATATTATCTAATGGAAGAAGTCTTAATGCTAATGCAAACAAGTGTATGATTTTGTTTTGTTTTAGTATTTCATAAATCTGTTTTATATGAGTTAAATTAGAAAAAAAAAGTACATGAGGATAAAAGTTATGACAATGGATCGAGCGAGAGAAAGAAAAGTTATTCATTTTCCCTGAGGCAATCATCATAATATCTCGGCCATCTTTTATCTATCATAATGAATTTATGATCAATCGATTCATGAATGTGTTTTGGATGACAGTAGTTATCTCTATGAAACAGTATGAACGATTAGTTTCACCATAAAGCCCCCAACACTGTGACAAGTAAAACCTTTTAGCTCTTCCCATCTTTTATCCCTTTCCCACTTGCAGACACATTTAGCCCTATATGCAGGAGACAACTTTTGAAAGGATGTTATTAATGAGCAATTTCTGTTATTGCCACAATGTTTTCAACTCTATACAACTGAATCATATATCTGTTATTTGTAGAGCTATTCCTTTTTTTTACCAGGAGATTTTTAAAGTTGTCTGCTGCAGAATTGTCGTATGTTGACTTTGAACATATTTTGTCAAAAAATAGAATATCTCTATAATTAGAATGGATAACCTATGACTAAAAGTGGAAAACATTGTGGCAAAAGGAGAAATTGCTCATTTTGAGCAATTTCTTCTTTTGTCACTTATAATGTTTTCAAAAAGCTGTCTGCTGCATAGGCGTCAGAAAGCGTCTATATGAGGGAAAGGGTTAACTCTTTCCTTACGGCGAGCTGTCACTGTTACACCTCTGCATATTTACTCTAATGGACAACATTGTGGAAAAAGGGGAAAGTGATCATGAGAATAAATTCACCATTTTAGCAATTAAGTGACCTTACTCTATCGCGAGCAAAATAATTTTAAATCTGGCTAAATCCTGTTTTAAAATTTCTTTATCATCTATGCTTTAGTTATTTAAGGAGATTCTCAAAATGATGTTTACGGTTACGGGTTATGAATCATCCCATGTACATTAAGGCCATAACTTTGGACAATCAAAAGCTTTTAGCTCTATGACCATTACAAGGCTCTACCTACATGACCATGTCCACTCAATGATAAATTCTCCACATGATATTGTAGATAATCTGCTGAGTTTAAAGCATACAATTGTGTTTCACATCTGTCAGGCTGTTTGTTTACCCTTTTCCACATACGACAAAACTGCTTGAAAACATGGAGGCAAATATATGGAATATTTCTATATGTAGCATCAAGTTGAAATATTGTATTATATACTTCACAGTCACAGGTGTGTCTAGGACTGCATTAAGGTTTGTTTTTCCCATGATAGATAAACACGGTTTTTCAAAAGTTAACCCTTTCCCACCTGCAGATGCATTTTGACGCAATAGCAGCAGACGACTTTTGAAAAACATTGTGGCCAAAAGTGAAATTGCTCATGATGAGTAATTTGTCCTTTGGCCACAATGTTTTCACCTTTATTTAACAATTTAACTATCTTTTATGGAGATTTTTCAGGTTTTTGTCAATGTTTTCAAAGTCATCTGCTGCAGATTTGTTTTATGTAGGAAAGAGTTAAACAGGCTAAAATGGATTATGACAAATGTTCATAATCAGTTATATAAAAATATTCATCTCCTACCGCATCTTTCTGTTTCATAAAATATTGGGAGGTCCTTACTTTAAAGAGTTACAAGTCTATTATTCATGTATCTTAATTATGCAGTTATCATAAAACGCAGTAAGATAAAGGTACCATTTATTCAATCTGAATGATCTCTTTAATTTATCATAAAATTCAATGGCAGATAAAGTGATGAATGTTCAAGTCATCTATACGTGTATTATATATACGTTATGTACCCAAACATAATTTTGTTTTGGCAACGCAAAGTAGATGTATTGTCCTTGTAAATTGAGGTGCCACTTGATGAATACATAATTATGACACATTCAGTTTACATATAAACATCTACTTAACTGACATAAATAAAAATATGATAATTGAACAGAGTTGTAAATGTTGTGGAAAATGGAGGAATTGCTCATGTTTTCAAAAGTAATATGTTGCTGATGCATTAAAATATGTGCATAAGTTCAGGATATGGTTAAAGAGAAATTGCTAACCCCCTCCACCCATCTGCAGCAGCTGAATTCTAAATGGACAGATTTTAAAGGGATTTTAGCAGTATAAAGATAAAGGTCATTCAAAAGGATGCTCCCAATTACGTTCATGATGGATAGACAATTGTAGCAATTTAAATTAGGTTAAAATTAAATCTGCCAAGTCATTCCACAGTATAATGAAAGTCATTATTATGATGGAGGACTTTGCTATTTGAGTCGCAAATGATAATGATGTAAATAAATAAACCCTTTCTCTAATTACAGACCAAACTTTTAAAACAATCACATCTATTGCTGATGACTTTCCTAACCACTGTGTGAAAAGGAGATATTGCTCAAGAAGAGAAATTATTCCTTTTCCCATAATGTTTTCAATTCTATGAGTCAACCGTGTTTAATTTGTACCTTTATCAACTTTCTTTTTTGATGTTTACTAACTTTCGCATGTTTATTTTAACCATTCTCACTTGCAGACAAATCTGCAGCAGAAACCTTTGGAAAACATAATAGCAAAAGGAGACAATTGCTATATTGAAATTTCTACATTTGCCACATTATGGTTTCAACTCTATTCAATATTGATCTTTCATTCACAGAAACTTTCCACTTTTTTGGCATGTACCACATTGGTGGTGTAGTCGTAAGTTACCGCATCAGGTGAGGGAGGTCGCGGGTTCAATTCCTGGCTGGGTCATTATCAAAGACTTTAAAAAAGGTAGTAATGGCTGCCATCTTTGGCGCTCAGGATTGCTGGGTTAGCATTACAACTGACTGGCTGGTGTCAGAATAAATGGACCAGTAGTAGATCTACTGATAACTTACCCAGGAAATGATTATGCTATAAAACACCAAACAATCAATTAATCAACATTTTTGCCTATACCGTGTACATTTTTAATGTTGTATTTTGCAAATTTGGTGTATGTGGGAAAGGGTTAATGTGCTGTTAACCCTTTCCCTCATACGACAATTCTGCAGCTAGCAGACGACTTTGACCATGTTTTGTCAAGAAATAGAAAACCTCTATAATTGAATGGATAACCTATGACTAAAAGTGGAAAACAATTTGTGTCAAAAGGAGAAATTGCATGTTTTGTGCAATTTCTTCTTTTGTCACTATGTTTTCAAAAAGCCGTATGCCGCAGAGGCGTCAGAAAGCGTCTATTTGAGGGAAAGGGTTAAAACAAAAAAATTATTGCGTCCGGATAAGAAAATAAATATATGCCTTACAATTAAGATCTCATAATTCATGTGTACATTGTTGTATTATGAATTATTAAAAATTATAACATTATTTAACCACAAGGCTAAAAACTAATATGTCATAAAGATCATATGCCTGAATTTTAATCAGTATTTAAGACTGATTTCGAAACTTTTTAATATGTTTTTAATAGTATGGCTGTTATAACTTCCGGACCAGATAATAAATAATGTTTTGCAATCCCTTATAATTCTTGTTATGAATTAACATTATTAAATCATATGGTTGCTACTAATATGTCATACAGATCAATGCCTGAATATTAATAATTATTTAACTGGGTCAATTCCAAAAACATCTTATGGCAAGCATATAAAATACGGACAAATTATTATTCCATTTTGAAATCAAGCACTTGTAGCAAACTTTATGATGCAACGAGAACTTCTTTATTGAGAAATTCCACTTTTAGGGTGACATTATTTCCAAAGTTGGTTTCTGCAGCAGAATTATTCATTCAATTATAGAGATTTTCCATTTTTGGACAAAATATGTTCGAAATTGTCTGCTGCAGATTTCTTGTTTAAACGTTCAATTTTTTATTATTTCATCATCATCATATAATTATTATAATCTTTATCATATCATCATTATTATTTTTATTTATATTCCACATTGCTATATTTCAAATAACTCATAATAGAGTTATTTGAAAAATTTGTTAAACAACGTCATACATTTGTAAATTGTTTAACTTTATTTTTGTCCACGCAAAGTAGATTATCTATTTTTTTGTTTGTATGTAATAAAACTATTTTAGAATTATGACAACCATGATGATGAATGTCTAACACCTAAGTTATCAGACATTGAATCTACAGTGTTTGTTTCTTTCATAAAGCAACAAAAAGCTCTGTTCAACAAAGATACCTTGAAACTGTTCACTGATACCTCGAAGTTGTTCAAAACAAAAGGTGATAAACTAAATGCCACTACCATCTAAGATGTTAAGATAAAGAATCTTTTTTGAGTGTTGACAAAGCATTTAACCAGTTCCTTCATGTGGTTTCTTAAGACTTTTTTTAAATTCTAATGATTTAAGGTTTGGAAGTACAAGTAACAACTTCAACAATAGAGCGACAAAAGGAGATAATATTATAGACCTGATTGATCACATGAGCTTTTACTATTCTTTAAACTACTGGTACAATGTTCTGTAACAGCCAGTTTTATTAGCCCTATTAGTGTATCATCATCAGAGGCATTTTAAAACCCTTTCTGAAGCCAGTATGCAGAAGTCGACTTGCTAAAAATAAGTAATTTTTTCCTTTTGCCACAATATTTTCAACTCTTTTCAATAATCATACTTTTATTTTCTAGGGATTTTTCACATTTTTTGCATTTATTTTTTCAAAGTTGCGTGCTGCAGTTTTGTAGTAAGTGGGGAAGGTTCAGATTAAGTTGGATGTAAATAGGTAGATATTTTCTTTGTTTCAGAAAAGTCAATGCGTAAATATATGACAAACAGCTATAGGTGAATAAAAAACCTCACACAGTGCATGACACATTAGATACTCAGTTCTTGTGTTTAAATGCCAATAAATGTATTAATTCTTTTGAAATTCATAATAGGATCGCACTTTACAGATTGCATGTGGTTTTCAAGAGTTCCCTCTGATTCAGTCAGTCGATCTATAGTAGCAAAGCATTTACTCATACCACAGCAATTGTGGGTGCCAACTTGTGACTATAGCTGAAGATATTTCAGGAACAAATTAAAACATTTCACACTAAAGTCTTGTTATTATAATGTCCATATTTGTTATTTTATTTAATATTTTGACATAAATTTAGAATTCTTTATGAGCAATTTTTAAAACAATATCAACAAAAGTGGTCTGCCGTAGATGCGTCAAAATGTGTCAGCAAGTAGCAAATAGTAAATTAAAATTTGAAGTCAAAGAATGCTGACATCAAACAATAAAGAACATTTCTTAACAGAAAACCCCCAAATCCAAAACGTTTATTGGCCAAGGGTTTCATTCTACATGAAAGATTCAGGTGGAAAATTGAAAAATTTGAAGCCCAAGGGAAAACTGATTAAGATACAAATTTGAGGTAAACTTGAACCAGGGATCAGATGTCCTTGCCCAATTTGATATTTAATGACAGTTTAGCACTTTAACTAGCAGCACAAAATTGAATAGAGTCCTTTGTGCCTCACCAGGGGGAGCTGACCATTGAAATGTAACTCTTTAACCATACATTGCATAATTCCCTTATCCCTCAGTCCATGTTAAAGGTTTTCAGTTTAATTTGAATTACTGAATTCACATTCTTTTAGCCTTTCCCACACACAGATGCAGTTTAATGCAGTACATGTATTTGAAAACATTTTACCATAATAATACTAATGTGTTATAGAGATGTTCCATATGTTTGCCTCTTAATTGTTTCAAAGTCAATTGTTTCCAAGTCATCTTCTGAAGATTTGTTATTTGTGAGAATTTAGTGTAAAAGTAATCATACTAATGATGGTTGAGATCTTTCAGTTAAGCTTGCAAAGAATATTCAAATCCGAGAAAAAGATATTCGGTCATCTCTAATTGCTTTCACTTTGTATTGAACACTACTTAATGACAAGAAATGTTAGTGTCCTAGCTTATTGATTTAATGCAATTTAGATTTGAAGAAAAGTTTGTTTCAATTACAGCTACATCATTCAAAGTCTCCTTTTTGAAGAAACAAGGGTGTTTGAACTATGAACAGAAACAGTTTCTTTTAGATGAAAGTTGGATATTTAAATATTGAGCAATTAATAAAACAAAGACTGACAATGAAAACGAACCAAGTAGTCTTATGGCTTAAGGAAAGCTATGATAACATTTAAATGCAAGAGAGATTACTTTTCAAAATTCATCGTTTGACTTCTTTAGAATCAAGTTCAAATCAATCAATGTTTCATCGAACGTGACAGTCTATACAGTTAAAAAGGCACCTGAGTGACATAAACAAAATTTATCAATTAAATCTGAGTTTTTGCGGTATCAAGTGTAACACAGTTCAAGCCTGATTGATTTCTATAGAGGCCGTAAACACCAAAAACACTGGTTCTCTTTATAAAGTTTTTCGGACCCCGCAATGACACCCTATCACGTCATTACGATACTGATCAATCTCAGATCAAGCGTTTCTCAACGCTGATTAAACGATTATAGTTTGTAAACAGTTGTTTTGTTTTTACGTATTCAAAACCATGAAAAAAGCGTTAACATTATCTCCCCCTCAAAATCTTTCAAAGTCATTAAACGCTTTTCGAAAAAGATACTAATTTTCCAGCTGAATTGGAGATGTCAACTGGTACTTCTGCTTTGAAAAGTAACGGTTTTAACAAATAGAATAGTTACTTTTCAACCTGATCTTTTATTTTGTCATTTAAAACAGTCCTTATTTCACTTTGAAAGTCATTTCTTTTAACATAATCATTATCAATTGAAACTTAATTAAACATCAGTAATGATGAAAAGGGACTGCTTTGACCCCTATATTTTCTTTGTTAACCCTTTCCAACATACAACAAATCTGATGCAGAATTGAAAACATCTAAGCGAAAGTATGAAAAATCTCTATAAATGGCATCATAATAATTGAGTCAAGTTGAAAACATGCAGGAAAATGGAGAAATTAATTTTAATTTAATTGGAGATTTTAAGCCACAATGATTTTAAAAGTCGTTTGCTGCAAATGTGTCTGCTAGTGGGGAAGGGTGAATTTTCATAAACATGAGGAAGCACATGGCTAAAGCTGTCCTAAATGGTTTCTTGGCCAATTATAAACTTTAATGGTTCAGAAAATTTGTCTCTTTGACTCTTTAAATGCTTGTTATTGTACATTGAGTGTTACATTTTTGACAGATATTATACAATGTATGTGGCGTTCCTGTTTAGAGCATTATCATTCTCTTTTCTATATGCGAGTGCTTTTAAAATGTTTATTTATGTCCTAGCCCTTTCCCACATACAAAAAATCTGTCTCTTTAAATGAACACGTAATGTCAATCAGAAGAGTGCCTTTGACCATGGTAAGATAAAAGTTTCCAACAGTCTTCTGCTTAAAATGTGTCTGCAAGTGGGACTAGGTAAATCAATTACAACTTTAATGTCTTTCATGGCTTATACTGTGTAAGTAAACGTTAAACATTTATTGAAAATGAAAATGCCCATAGTGACTATAATTTCAACTTTTCCTGAAATGTTAGTAAAGTTGGTTTGCTGCATGAGGCATCAGAAGTTCTTCACATCATGGGAAAGGTTATAGTTTAACACAAAGCTATTCAACCTACCTTATCTTTCTGTAATTTGTAGTCTGTAATACTGAAACTATCACCCTCTTCCAGAGAAAAACTGACTTCTTTCTTGTTTTTGATCGTCCCATTTTCTGGATATACTTTATCATCAGCAACCTGTTGAGTTGATTTACCAGCACTGTTTGATAATTGCAAGTTCTGTGTTAATATCGAGGGCTTTTTGCCATTGCCACATTTATGAATGTCATTTCGTCGCAAAAAGCATATCACTATGATGATGGTTACGGATGAAAGAACTGTGATGCAAACAACCGTCACAACAATTGTAACATAACTGCTACTTTCGGAGTTCTGACTGGCCATCATTGTAGCATTGGAGAACATTAATGTGATATGCAGGCTTTGTTTGGAGTATTTTGGAGGTTTTCCTTTGTCATAAACTGATAGATTAAGTGTGTATGTTTTGTCCTCAGTTAAGTGTCTGTACTTTACAATGTAAAGCTTTCCCGAATTTGAATCAAGATTAAATATTTCCTCATTATTTCCATCAACAATGAAGAAAAGCAAGTCTTGGTTGATTTCATCGTCATCATCATCCCCTGATACTTGAACAATAGGAATATCGGAAACCTCATTCAACACCTTGACAGAGTTATTGTTGACTGATGGGAACACAAAGTATGGCGTCTCATCGTTAATGTCTAGTACCTTTACTTGCACCACAACGGAATTGTTCAAAGAAGGCGTTCCATAATCTCTGACACCAACTTCAAACTCGTAATAATTTTGTTGTTCTCTATCAAGTTCTCTGTTGATTTTAATTTTTCCGTCATCGAAGACAACAAATGGTACTGCCAACGGTTGGCCGGTGGTGTACTGAGGCAAGAGGTAATAGGAAACTTTCTTGTTGTCTCCCTGGTCCTCATCTATTGCCGTCACTTGATCAACATCTGTTCCGGCGACAGCTCCTTCTGTAACATCAAACTTATACGGAGACTTTGTGAAGACAGGCCTGTTGTCATTCACATCAAGTATTGTGAGCATGACAGTAGCTGTGCTACTTCTTGCTGGATTTCCATGATCAATGGCCAACACTTGGAATATTTTCTGTCCATTTTTCTCTCGATCTAAAACAGAAATGGCTCTAACTATTCCAGCATTATCCACTTCGAAATCTTCCCGGCTGTTGTTGTGCACTTGAAAAGTTATTCTACCATTCTCGCCAATATCAAGATCAGTTGCAGTAACTGTAAGAATTTCAGTTCCGTAGGTGTTGTTCTCGGGCATCTCTGCCTGATAGACATATGTAGAGAATTTTGGAGAATTGTCATTTTCATCCTTTAGACTCACAAGGAATGTTGATGTTGATTCTTCATTCCCTCCATCTACACAAGTTACGGTGACATTATGCGCTTCTTTTGACTCTCTGTTCAACAGGTGTTGAACAAACACTGTGTAACTTTTTCTACCTGCAGTAGTGGAGACCTCCTTCAGTCCAAAGTAAGTGTTATAAGTAAGACATGAGAAGTTACCATTTTTGCCTGAATCACTATCTTCAACATTGACGAGAACAATAGCTTCATCAAGTTCTGCATTCTCGGATACAGATATAACATCTGTGGATGTTTCTGTCATTAGATACGTTAGTGTAATACTTGGTGCATTGTTTCCGATATCCAGAATTTTGATGTAAATGGTTGCTTGAGAGGACAGTGAGGATTGGGCTGCCTGATCTTTGGCAACCACAATAATGACCTTATCAGAGTTTCCAGGTTCATAATCCAGCTTTTTTGTAACATTCAGTTTACCATTTTCTTTGTTAATGTTAAAATGTTCATAAATGTCTTCAGTTTGTTGTTGTGCCAATTCATAAATGACTTTGCCATTCTTTCCTTTATCTTTATCGCTTGCAAAGAGAGTAACAATTACATTTCCAACTGCAATATCCTCTGTTACAGTTATATTCAAAACAGAATCACGGAAAACAGGCTTATTGTCATTTTCATCTAGAACTTGGATGCCCACTGTCAATGTTCCAGTTCGTATCGGAACTCCAGAGTCCTTTGCTAAGATCAAAAACTCAAAATTTTCAATGGCTTCTCTGTCCAAAGCCTTAATAACTCTCAGACTAAGGCCATTAGGTTCTTTAGTGATATTCAGCGCAAAATATTGAGAAGGAATTACTGTAGATTGTGATGAAATGTAATAGGCTTCTATTCCATTATTTGGTCCAGTGTCACGGTCAATGGCAACAGGCAGAGGTATTTCATAATTCAGTGATGTTGATTCTATCAATTCTAGATTAAAAGTTTCGTCTTCAAATGTTGGAGTATTATCATTGATATCTTCAATTTCGATGTCAACATCAATCTCAAATAGTGTACTACCTGTGTAAACTGTCACCCTAAATGAAATAACACATGTGGCTTTATTCTTGCATAAATCTTCACGATTAATTACAACGTTTGTTGTAACCTCTCCTGTAGTTTGATTTAGATCTATTACTGTTTTGGGATCAATTGGATACAGTTTGCTCTCAATAATTAGAAATGCAAAACCATTATCTACGCCAACATTTGTTTCCTGAGCCAGATTGCCAACGTATGTGCCGATTTTGACCTCTTCGTTGATTTTCAAATTGATCTCCTTTTTATAGTCCTCAGTTTGACCAGATACCATGACAACTGCCATATATATCTGGAGAATCATAAGATATTTAGCTGCCATCTTTTTTGGAGTGTATTTCCAAAATGTCTTTTTATTCTTCAAAAGATTATCTGTTTTGCTTTTTACATTGCTTCTGTTATTCGGTTCTGTGACTTCTCTCGAAATTCAACCTGAAAATATAAATAAATAAATAATCAAATAAAATCAATGTTTAAGTCAATGACCATATTTTTAACCATAAGTCGTCTGCTATATATTTGTTGTACATGGGAAAGAGCTAACTGATATGATATGGTCTTCTAGTTTGACAATATCTGTAGACAATAATGCTACATCTTAACCCTTTTCCACATACAACAGATCTGCATCTTTTCAAAAATGTGAAAAAATCTCCATTAATGTCAGTTTTATTATTAAATATAGTTGAAAACATTGTGGCAAATGGTTAAATTGCTCATCATGAGTAATTTTGCCTTTGTCACAATGTTTTCAAAAGTTGTCTGCTGCAGGTGCCAGAATGCATCTACAAGTGGGAAAGAACAATAACAGTTTGATACAGAGTAGAAAACATTTCTAGAAATGAGCAATGATGTTCGTTTTGCGACAAACCTTTTGCTTCAGAGGTGTACAAATATGTCTGCATCTGGGTAATGACAAAACCGCAATCAGTAGTGATAGTAATACATTCAACTCACACCAATACAGCCAAATACAAAATTTACTATTATTTGTACAGTAGCAACCAGTGAGCTTTTGGAGATAAGACAAGAAAAAAGAATTCAATTCTAGTAATCCTTGAAATAAGCCAATAATCCTCACATTATACCTGTTAAATCTACAGCAGTTCATGTGTAAAACTATAAGCCAGACCGCTGTATTAATGCAAACAGGTAAAATGGAGTTAGGTTGGTGTGTCACTGCCTATTAAGATAATGGTTGATCGGGACCAGATCACAAGAAGTTGTGAAAAGAGATAAAAGTCAATTGAAAGCATGGGCCATCAATAAAGTGATAGTTCAACATATCATACAATGCCTGATTAACCCTTTCCCTCATATAGACGCTTTCGGATGCCTCTGCAGCAGACAGCTTTTTGAAAACATTGTGACAAAAGAAGAAATTGCACAAAACATGCAATTTCTCCTTTTGCCACAATGTTTTCAACTTTTTGGTAATCCATTCAATTAAAGAGATATTCTATCTTTTGACAAAATAAGTTCAAAGTCATCTGCTGCAGAATTGTCGTATGAGGGAAAGGGTTAACTTCAGTACTACAAGGTTGAAATTACCTCTACCCTTTCCCTCATACGACAAATCTGCAGTATATGACTTCCCTCTTAATATAAATGCAAGTGTGATTATTGAGTAGAATTGAAAACATTGTGGCAAGTGGAGAATTTGCCAATAACAATTTCTTCCATTTCCCACACCATTTTACCTATTACTATTCTATCATTTTTAGAGATCTTCCATGTTTTCGTTTAGAGCTTTTCTGCAGTCATCTTCCACCCATAAGTATATATAACCCAGAATCCCGAAACAACTAGAACGAACAGCAGATAAAAAATAGTTTGGATTTTTTCACATTTATGGTAAATTCCTCTGGTCAGATAGCACAGACTGACATTGTCATTTATACAAATTTATAATCTTAACCCTTTCCAACATAAAACAACTCTGCGGCGGACGAATTAGAAAACATACCCAAAATATTTTGGCAATTCCATTTAAATGAAAGAACACTAATTGAATATAGAGTTGAAAACTTGGTGACAAAAGGAGAAGCAATTTCTTCTGTGTCGCCATGTTTTCAAAAAGCCGTCTGCTGCAGAGGCGTCAGAAAGTGCCTATATGAGGGAAAGTGTAAAGAGGTGAAAAAATGTGTGAAAACTCAACCAGGTGCTTATCACAAGGGTTAATACATGGATGTCACCAATATAACAGAGCCGATTGATTGATGGAGTTATTGCCCCTCATTGCTTCTCATCAATTGAATTTGTTCAAATATAATAGTACTCATTCCTTTTGATATAAAAAAATATAATATGAGTCATTGTGAAGTCTGAATTCATCTTTTTGGTTTGGGATTATTTTTTTTTATTGACAATTTATCATTTCTCTCGTGTTTTTTTTTAAATGACAGTTACTTTCTTATTATGGCACATCATAATGATTTATTATAATTCTCTTTTTCATTTTTAATATTCTATTTTGAAATGGCAATATCGTGAACATCATTATTCTCTTCAATGTCCATTCTAACACTATACCAACATACAACGAATCTGAAATGGATAACTTTGAAAACATCTAGGCAAAACTATGGACATTCTCTACTGAATATATTGAATAGAATTGAAAACATTGTGGCAAAAGGAGATGTGGCTTATCATGAGAAACTTTTTTTAAAAGTCATCAGCTGTGGATGCATCAAAAGGCATTGTATTTGGAAAAAGGATAAATTTCACTTCTTCGAAGAAGGAGTTTAAGTTCAGCTCTTGGTTGGATATTGTTTTGTACTGGCAATGTCTGTTCAGCTAAAATGTTTTTGAAGCCTATAACATTGAATATGAGAAACTGTATGTGTAATTTTCCCAGGGTTATGTCAGATCAATGAATGTTTCTTTGTTCAGTTTTAACTTTTTTTTATATAAAATTGTTAAAGAGTGTTTACAATTTATTTAATGTTTGTAACAAAACATTGCAAGGTCAAAATAAACAGAAATGAAGGTATAAAAAGCCATAATACTCTAAAGAACAAAAAGGTCTGGCAGACATCATGCAGAGTCATCAAACATTCTGAATTGTCCTGGGAAGAACATACTATCAACTGGTTATATATCAAACCAAGCTTCATTGATTTGTGACAAGAGTGTTGCAAACATTGCTGGAAATACAGAAATTGGTTAATTTTGAGTTTATTGATACTTTTCCTGCCATATTTTTCAAAATTGGAGCAGCTGACTGAAAATATATTTAGGCAAAAAGATGCAAAGCATATAAAATGAAATTGAATTAACCCTTTCCCTCATATAGACGCTTTCTGACGCCTCGTCTGCAGACGGCTTTTTGAAAACATAGTGACAAAAGAAGAAATTGCACAAAACGTGCAATTTCTCCTTTTGCCACAATGTTTTCCACTTTTTGTCATAGGTTATCCATTCAATTATGGAGATTTTCTATTTTTTGACAAAATATGGTCAGTCGTCTGCTGCAGAATTGCCGTATGAGGGAAAGGGTTAAGTTGAAAAGACAATGTAGCAGGAGGAGAAATTGCTCGTTGTAAGCAATGTCTTCCAGGTTTGTCTGCTGCAGATGCTTCAAAAATGTGTCTGCAGGCGGGAAAGGGTTAAAGTGACTTATTATGTGAAAGGTTAACCTACATCTAGAGATCATTGTGAGGAGAATATCAATGGCTGACAATAGGTGTTGACATGTCAAAATATAAAATATTAATAAATTATTAGTTGTCATGCTGGTTCCCTTTTTAATGGCTTCTTAGACACTTATAGTCCCTTTTCTTCATATAGACACTTTCTGACACCTCTGCAGCAGACAAATTTTGAAAACATTGTAGCAAAAGGAGACATTGCTCATAATGAGCAATGTCTGCTTTTGTTACAATGTTTTCAACTCTATTCAGTTATTATACATTAATTTTTAGAGATTTTTCATTTTTTTGCATCTACATGTGGGAAACAGTTAACCTATCGCCAATGATTTCTTTTTAGAGCAATTATCTTTGCAAAATAATGATGCCCAGGCCTTTACAAACTGCAATAGGGGTTGGGGTGTTACATTTATAAGGAAATTGATTGATATACATTTTAAACCATTTACTGTTAATGGGTTTTTAAAAGGTTAATTTCAATGCCATACCGATGCATGTATAATGAAATCTTCAAGGAATTTAAGGCAATATAGCCCTTTCATATCACTATATACATCCTCATTAAATGCTTGTTGTATACGCTGAATATCAATTATGACAACAAAATGAGCCCTCGATAATTTCTAACATGCAGAACTTCAGAGTGCAACGATTGCCTTGGCAAAAGCATGTAAGCCCGCCCCGAATGTGGCCGGGTGTTCAACATTTATTTAATTGAATAATTTATATTTGTAAAACACATATATCAAAGTCATATGAATAAAGATAATATTTTTTTTGGGCTGGTTCATTAATTAGTTTGTTTGTTATCAAAATATATCAAATCTGTTCACTACCTCAATCTGCATACAGGAACAAAATAAATTGTGATTATTGAATTGAGTTTGTTGTAAGACCACTGAGTCTTAATTAAAATGTACTGAGGGTATACATTACAAATGTATATAAGTTAGGGTGCAGTAAACCTATACCGTCAAACAAAGCAAGTGGTGAAATTAAAACTCACGCTGAAAACAATACAGTTGAACATGATCCATTTGTATTACAAGAAACTTTGAATTTAACACACTTAATACATTTTTCACTTTATTCATTTAAATGCGTGTTTGATTTTAACATAGAATAAGTTAAAAGGACTTTGAAACTTCTTTAAGTCTTTTATTATGGTATTGACTTATATTAATTATGTTATTAACATTGTTTTACGTTCAACACATGACTCTTACCATTTTGAAACTGCATGCATTATGTCTAACTTTCAAGGATATTTAGTTATTTCGAACTCTTTACATCAGGTAAAGTGAAAGGTAAGAAGCTAACAAGAGAATTTATATATCTTTTTAAATAAGTCATCTTATACTATGAAGTGGTATGATCTTAATTTGAGCCTACCAACTTGAACATGTATACATGCCCATCCTTTTTGTTAAATAATAAACCCTCCCAACATACAATGATTTTCTAGCAGATTACTTTTAAAACATCAAGACAAAAGCTACAGGAAAACTTCTATAAATGTGAGTAAAATTATTGAATAGAAATTTAAAACAATCTTAATTTCCCACAATGTTTTCAAAGATTGCGGCAGCTGTAGATGCGTCAAAATGTTTCTGTTAGTGGAAAAAGGTTATGGAAAAACTAGGAATTGCTCAAAACCAGCAAATTCTCATTTCTCATAATTGCAGCAGACTACTTTGAAAATATGCAGGGAAAAAATATAAAAAATCTCTTTTATAAACATTGCTTTAATATAGTTTAAATAATTTCTCTCCATTTCCAGCAATGTTTTCAAAAGTTGCTTCGCGTTGCTCTAGAAGCCACAAAAGTCAGAAGTATCATGTTCTTCATCAAAATTAGTCATATAATGACAACGAAGGAAACAAAATTGTCTCTTAAAGGTTGCATTATCAAGGAAATCTTTTAAATGTCAAATAGCTCTTTTCATCAAAAACTTGAAAATAATAAATGACTAAAATTTGATGTTAAAAATCAAGTCTGAGGGTACAAGCATACTTGTGAATCCTAACAACGCACTGCTAGCTGCCAAACACTCACACACGATCTCCGTGCGAGTTTTATAAACTTATCAGGCACCCCACTTTCTTTCCTGCACAAACATTTTCCCTTATTATTTCCCCTTTTTCTTTAACAGTTTCTGTAAGGCATTTGTTTAAGTCATAATGTTACATGCAGTACAATTGATTGCTTGCAGTTGCCATATTTTTATGTATAACTTCATTTGAGAACTCACTCAAACTTATTTTTCAATATTGCATAAATATGTTTTATGTAGTACTAGGTCGCGATATCTATTAAAGAAGCTGGCATTCCAATTTATTGATAAATGTTTAACCCTTTCCTACATGTAGACTCATTTTGACACTTCTGCAGCAGACAACCTTTGCAATCATTGGGACAAAAGAAGAATGTGTTTAACCCTTTCCAACTTGCAGGTCTACGCATTCCGACGCATTTGCAGCAGACGTCTTTTTGAAAACATATTGACAAAAGAAGAAATTGCACAAAACGTGCAATTTCTCCTTTTGCCACAATGTTTTCCACTTTTAGTCATAGGTTATCCATTCAATTATTGAGATTTTTTATGTTTTGACAAAATACGTTCAAAGTCGTCTGCTGCAGAATTGTCGTATGTGGGAAAGGGTTAAGTGTGGAAGGGGTAAAAGTTGCATAGTACAAAGACTTCATACTCCTCTATATAATACAGGATTTGATGATGAAATGACATGTGACAATAATTGTGGGTGTGTGTAGATGTGGGTTTTATATGTTTTTTGCAGATGACACTGACAACAAAGTTTACGCTGGTCACTTTAGACCATCGTAAATGCTCACGGTCATAACCAACTAACCTGACAAATATTTCATGTTTTTCTGATTTCAGTAAAATAAAGATCAAATACTCCATTATGCACACAGTGCAGCTGACAGTGAAACAATGGTTAGACTGCATTGACATCTTGTAGCAAAGGTTTGGATATTTACAATCAAGGGGGTTCTGCCTTTGGGATTTTTTTAACTGAACCCATTTCCACTCTCACATGCATCTTGAAACATCCGCAGCAGAGGACTTTTGAAAACATTGTGGCAGAAAATCAATTATAGAATGTTGTGCATAATACTGGTGTGAGAAAGCCAGGAAACGCATTAGTAGGTGAACTGGCCAACGTGATATGCCACTGAACAAATGTTGAAATGGCATTAAACCCTGTCAAATCAATCAAATCAATTTGTATACTTTTAATACACAGATTTCATTATTTTCGCAGGAAAAATGTTTTCAAAGTAGTCTGCTGCAAATATTTGGGTTAACCCTTTCCTTCATACAACAAATCCGCAGCAGACGATTTTGAAAACATCTGGGCAAAAACATGGAAATTCCCCATAAAGGAAGTTATGAAAACATCTGGGCAAAAACATGGAAATTCCCCGTAAAGGAAGTTATAACTACTAAAAAAAAAAAAAAACTTTGTGGCGAAAGGAAAAATAGCTCATATTGAGCAATTTCTTCTTTTGTCACAGTGTTTACAAAAGTCATCTGCTCCTGAGTGAGAGGCGCAATGAAGTATCTATATGATTGTGAGAAAAGGGTTAAATGATGCAAGTTCTGGATAAATATTGAGCTAAATAATTCACTTCAGGCATATTAGCTGGTTTTGCTATTGATACATGTATAAAACAAATAAATTTAAACTAACCAGCGATTTGAAGTTTATCCTAATATATGAACAGTCCGGACGTATTAATATTTCCATTCATTTATCAAATAATCCACATCTTTGATTCTCAAGCAAAATTAAAGACATATTTGCTTACAAAGTATAATTTAAAGCAGTTGATAATTTTTAAGTATAACTCTATATTTTCTAAAAATCCTCACTTTGAATTATTAATCACTGACAATTTATTCCATAGCTGATCCTTTAATGTTTACACTTGTTTGTGTTACAAATGAGGTACACTTCCGAACTCAGGTTTTGACCAACCCATTGGTTAACCAGTCATTACTAAATATAAGGACAGATTAGGGATCTACATTTCTAACCCTTTCCCACATGCAACAAGTTTGATTATTGAATACATTTAAAAATATTGTTGAAAAGGAGAAATTGTTCATCATATCTTCAAAAGCTGCTGCATTTATATGAATGTGGGATAGGGATACCATTTATATACCAACTTTTATATTTTATAAAAACGATATTTTTATCTTCAATAGATTGAAGTTAGTGACGAAATCGGATGACTCCTTTTCCAACAATGATTTTAATACACTTTTGAACAACAGGAAACGGTAAAACATAATATCTTGAGGAGAAAGGGTGATCTAAACCACAGTTGGGTCCCGTCCTAATTTGACCCACTCATGTGTACCAAGCCAATTGTTGAAAACGCACAGCCATGACCTGTCAATGAGTCGACTCATTATATCCAATTTGATATCTTCAAGACGAAACAATTTATTACATTAATTAACAGGCTATTTAGTCATCGCAAATTATGAGAGATACATCTGCATAAATAATTGTGTCATGAATTCAACCCATTATCTGATATAACCTTAACATTACTTCACTTTTCACACACTTTCTGTTGCACGGTGCAGAGGCAGAGAAATGGTTTTCTGATCAGGTAATAACAAGGGCTGAAACTTTGTGATACTTCAGTGAAATTGAACGGTACAATAATACACTCAGTTCATCAAAACAGCATATAACGGGTGCTTTGCAAAAACTAACCTTCACATAATTGTTACATGTTTCAAACTAGAATTAACCCGCGCTTCCAAGCTAAGGATTGTAAAGGATATAGCTTTATAGTAGTTTCTTAAAACCGTTTATGACTTATTGGCAAACAGTGTAGATTCAGATCAGACTTTGAATAAAGGTTGACTAATCTGGATCTAATCTGGTGGCAAATATCTCATGGAACAATGGTTTTGGCACAGCACCATTCATTATAATAATCATGATTCATATATCACATTGTAATTTCCTACTGAGTTACAAGTTGCTTTTCATTAGAACACCATAAGAGATTGTTGGCATTGCTTGTTGAAAGATTATTATATGCAGTTATGAATAGATCATACAAAAACATTATGTGTCATTTAGGACATAAATCTATTTTTTAAATTTCCAATCAAAATAGAAAATGAAAAAAATATTCTTTAGTTTACCTAATTGGACTCAAGTAACATTCAATTTTCAATAATGTTCATAATTTATCTTAATTAAGTTTTAACAAGAGAGTTTACATACTGTGAGTCAATTATCACAAAACCAATGAAGCAAGTCATAACTGCGGTATGCCTTAAGATCATGGTATTCGCTGTATAAAAAAGGTCATAAAGTTTTAATCACACTTTTTCTCTATAAATTGAATATTTTCAAAATTGAGAATGTCTTGAAAGATTTAATCAAGGCAAATGAGAATCAATTTTTAAACTGTGTATAGACAAAAGAGGAAATTGAATCATAATATAAAAGTATTTCGTCTTCAATTAATGTATTGAACAATTTCGTATTGCAGAATGCACTGAAAAATCTTGTTTTATACATGCAAGATAACTGAAGATATAATAAATTTCATAATTCCTCCAAGTATAATTGTTCAAACAATTTTAATTGAGCCACATGTAGTAATTCTATGTTTACATGACTGAAATATTAATTATGATTTAGTTAAGGTTATAGCCAAAGACTGAATATATATAAACAAGTCCAGCATTCTTGTTTCCAATGTGAATGATATGCTACCTAAATTGAAGAAGAAACGATAACGGTTGAGCCAGGCACATCCTCTTGACAGCATGACATGGTACACAATGTACTACAAGGATAAGATGTCCCTTAAACTTTTTCCTTTTTCCTTTTTCTTCAATACAGAAAATGACAATGACTGTAAAGACAACAAACAATGCATTGTGATAAAATAGCCCATTGGTTAGATTTAGCTAACTACAATCTGGTAAGATTATTATTAAAGTTATTATAAGAATTGTTTGAACATCTTTCACTTCCGTGATTGTACTATTTTGCATATGGAAAAAGTTCACTATCCATTTCCTGCTTGCGGACGCATAATTTGAAAATAATCAAAACGATATTTGAAAACATTGTAGCAAAGGTGGAAATTGCTCATAATGAGCAATGTCTCCTTTTGCCATAATGTTTTCAACTCTATTCATGCAATAATTTCACTTTCATTTACAGAGATTTTCAATAGCTTTGACCAGATATGTTTAAAGTTGTTTGCTCAGGAATGGGCTATGAAATCAGGTTAACATAAAAGGCTAAATTGGGCGGATGACATTGTAAGACAAGTAACACGGTGTGTATGCCTGTACAGGATGTGTTACGTTACATGTTTTGTTACAGAACTAAGGTTGAATCATTACTGTATGATATCAAACAATCCATCTTTATGGTGTGCTTTACAAAAGGGCAAACATATTTTTTTACAACCCAACAAACTAACTGTTAACCCTTTCCCTTGTATAGACGCTCTCTGACGCCTCTGCAGCAGACAGCTTTTTGAAAACATTATTGTGACAAAAGAAGAAATTGCTCAAAACAAGCAATTTCTCCTTTTACCACAATGTTTTCCCTTTTAGTCATAGACTGTCCATTCAATTATAGAGATTTTCTATTTTTTGACAAAATATATTCAAAGTCATCTGCTGCAGAATTTTCGTATGAGGGAAAGGGTTAATGTGTAAATAGATAACTGGTGATGATACACTAAATAATTGTGTGTTTCAGTATCACTTTTAATGTAAAAAAAACACCATAAAAAAACCTGCAATCAAAGGTATCCCTTACAAAACTACATATATACATAATGGAAATAATTTTGTCCAAATATGCAGTCAAGGTTTGTTATTATTATAAGCAATTCCTCTATTTATAATACTGTTTTCAATAATCGTGTGCTGCAGAGGCTTCAGGAATCATAAGTGTGCGCGAAAGTGTTAAACTATGGAAATTGTGATAAGTACTTACGTAGTATATATATATTGTTAGAAAAACTAATATTCCACTCCACGAAATCTTTTTTTTTACTGATCTTTATTCCAACATAGTAAAAGCATATTTCAGTACCATTTGTATAATGTAATGATGTTTCACAATAATTAATAAAACAAAGTCAAAGTAAAAATAATTATTAACTAGTGTGAAATAGAAGAAACCAAGACTCTTATTATTAGTCGACGGGCAGAAGCCCGCGACTTCTATTTTTAATAGCTTTTCGGAAATCACATGGGAGGGCGGCTTATTATTAGAAAGAAACAAATCTAGATGATTTGAACATATTACAATTGTGGTTGTTTACGAACACTAATAAATGACACATCTAAAATTAAATAAATATTCCGATTTTTTAATGTTTGCATTTTTTTTTATTTCACTCGCATTTAAGTTTTTTGTCTTATTTACGAAGACAAAAGTGGTCCCTTCAAGACGTGAACCAACACCCCCTAATGCAGACTCTTATGTGTCATCATTGAGGTCAATTTCGGATCCTCATTTTTATAGCAATTTTAACTTACTAAATGTTGTTTTCATGTTCAAAGAGATGTCTTGATTTGTGTAGAATTCATTTAATAATGTTAATCCATGAATATCTAAAGTAGGAACTGTTTCTAAGCTAAATATAGACCCTATTCTGTTGTGTAGTTTCGTGACCTTTAACATCGATTTTCGCGCATGCGCATTTCGATATGAAAAAGCGAGTGATATTATTTTATTTTAGACAAGTACAAGACGAATGTTTGACGCAAAGCGTCAAAGAGAAGCCGCAATATTTCGTTGTACATGTAGAAATAAGAAAAAAAGAACATTTTTAAATCCACAAACAATAGAACAATTTAAACTGTAGACGGTAATGCTGATATATTTCTCCTTTTGAAGACTTTTGTTTTCTTCAAATTACCTCCCTTTAAAGCAATACCAGGATATTTACCTTGTGATTCGAATAAGATTGACAAACATTGAAATTATATGAATGAATACTATTATTTAAATAAGTAACAACAGCAAAATTAAATTTAAGCCAAGATAAATGTGTACACATTTCGTTAATGTTTTATAGATACCCTAATGTATAGGTATGAATATAAAATTTATAATCAAATGTTTGAATAGACTAAGGAAAGTCAAGAATACATAAATAAATCAATGCAGTCTTTTCCGGCGACATTGATGCCTTGCATCAACTTTCTCTTGTTATATTATATTATATTACAACATAATACCAAGTGAAATATTGTTCCCTGGCCTATAACACACTGCACTACAAGATTAAATGGTTAATACCTTTAAAGTCTTTAAAGTAGATTCAAAACTTTTATTAATCCAATTTATCCGTCAAAGAATATTAACTGAATTAAAGGATTAATTTTTCCAAGAGTTGAAAAACAGTTACAAAATCTGTCACTTTATTTATAACACTTGCACAAACATAATACTGCATAAGTATAACAATAATTCCATGGCCAATGGCAAAACAGTAGTAAAATCTCTCACAAAAGGATTAAGTTACAGTAGTTTAGCAATCACCTTTGGAATTATGTTTTATACCTTTCATCAAGATTAATCAACTAAAGCATAGATTTGTCACCTTTGTTAATCAGGGACCAACATTTGCCTAATATGGCCAAGTTTCTCACCTTTCTTGAGTATCAAAGACATATCATAGATATTAGAAAGCGTGTCATAAATAAACACATTAACCCTTTCCCTCATATAGACGCCTCTGCGGAAGACGGCTTTTTGAAAACATAGTGACAAAAGAAGAAATTGCTAAAAAGCAATTTCTCCTTTTGCCATAATGTTTTCCACTTTTAGTCATAGGTTATCCATTCAATTATAGATATTTTCTAGCTTTTGACAAAATATGTTCAAAGTCGTCTGCTGCAGAATTGCTGTATGGGGAAAAGGGTTCACCAATATACCCATATATACATACAGGCACTTTCTGATGCCTCAGACCACATTCATATAAAATATATTCCCTATTTTTGCTGCGATATTTACAAAGTTGTCTGCTGAAGACTTGTTGTATTATACAGTATATATGTGGGAAAGGGTTAAATGAATCATCTGTGACATACAAATCTACATCTGGTGCCGTTTTAACAGCAGGCTGTTAATTTTTCCCAATTATTTTTTCGTTCATGCCTGGTTGTTTTTTTAATGAAAGATATTGTCATATATTTTTTAACACTGCACTTTAATATCCACATAACACTTTCAAAAAATATATAGTATAAAAGAAAGTAATGGAAACTACTAATTATTGAAGCAAAAGTTGAAATTGTTCATTATGAGTCATTTCTCCTTTTGCCACAATGTTTTCAAAGTCATCTGTCTGCATCAATAGTGTGGGTGGGGGTTAAAGTTTCCTGTATAAAAGTTAATGTTGAGATCTTTATATATTTTAAATAATTTACCTTTAAAATGAAATTTTATTAAACTATTTATTCTGCTATAATTTCCACATTTATATCCGAAAAATTGCCCAAACTCCTGCACATCCAACCTGTGTCATGCAAATTGAAAAGAAACTGAATTGATCACAAGGATATGACCAACAACTAAAATAGTTGATATACTGAACCCCAATTCATCGCCCAAAGTTGTAAAAGACACCATTCAAAAACATTGGTTGATATCGTAACAGCGTAAACATTGTTTGTGATATGTTAAGTTCCCATCTTAATTTCCGAGAGCAATGTCAAGTAAAAATGGGCAATTAGTTATAGCCCTTTCCCACATACAACAAATCTGCAGCACTGACAACCTTGACAATGTCTAAGCAAAAGTTTGTAAAAGAATAATTATTGAATCAAACAGACTACTTTTGAAAACTCTTTGGCAAGATGAGCAATAAAATTATACAATGTTTTTAAATCTATTTTTTATAGTTTAATTATATGTTATTTCAAAGTCCTCTGCTTCAAATTTGATGTATGAGGGAAACAGGTTATAACACAGGACTCTCACAAGAAATGATATATGAACTGTATGGGTGCGCTAGCTCCCCTACTTTCTCAATTCAAACTTGGCTGAAATTTCAATTAATCACGTTAAATCCATCTGAAAATCATATTTTAAACAGCGTGCTGTGATACTCTACCCCACATTTGATACTCATGCTGTTTAGGAGACTGCGATTAAGTTGTCTCGAGTTCAAAAAGTCGGAGCAAAGTTGTTGAAAAGTGATCGCTAATTCCCATGCACAAGGTGCAATTAGTGTGTGCATGTTGGTATATGTTTTGTTTTTAAGATTTGTTTCTATTTCTTTTAGAACCTTTAAAAAAAAGAAAACTTATGCAATGTGTTGCACAATAAACACAGCTTTTATCAGCATATATTTGTTAAGAATTCACGTGATCTTGATGTCATTTGGTGATGCAGCCTAGTTTATAAGAAAATGGTTCGATTACAATGTTTGCATTTATTAATAATTTTAATATAAAATTTATAGATATATTTAAGTTGCATACACAGGAGATAATTGGAACATCTCATTTTACTATACAGAAAATCATATAAAAGAAACACACTTTTAGTTTCAAGATTACATTTAAAGTACCGGTACATGTATACATATACAAAGAATCTATTGCTACATTTACCATTAAGAACATCCAGAAAAATTTGAGAGCAAAAAACTCCAAACATTATCATTCATTCAAGTGTCCATAACTTTATCAGTATCACTATATTTTCCTACAGATAAGCTATCACTTTCTGAAGAGGAGACTGTCAACTCTAGCTTCGGTCCTTCAAATGGCCACCACTGGGAAAATGGGTCTCGAAGTCTAGATAAGAGGAGTTCAGTTTTACCATTTTAACCATTTTTATCTTCATTCTTTCTTTTTTCTTTTCTGACACATAAATGTTAGGGTACAAATTCAATTTGTCTCTTTACACCTATTTCATGGCTGGTTGTAGAAATAAACAAAAGAGCATGGATGACTCTCTATAGTGTGAAGCTTATAACTTCTTCAAAAATATTTTTTCACAAATCAGAAATTCCCTAACATCTTAAAGCAAGCAATTATTACTTTCCCCACAATGCTTGATATTCTGTTTTGAAAAACATACTTGCAAATTTATGATATTTTTACTTGTTCAGATGACATTGAAAATAATCTCATCCAGGGTCAATGGTTAAACTTTTTGACCACTGTGCAATGGCAATAAATTTCAACCCACGATGTCCATAATACATTCCTACCTAACTACCCAGTGTAAGATAAATAATAGACAACATCGCCTCATTTTCCCTCCATTAACTGTTTAAATAATCCACACACAAATAGCTTTGTTGACAACTAACTTGGACATAATATTCTTTTGTAGCCATTCCATTTCTTGCTTATTTCCCTTTTCTAAATAAAATTGCTAGCCGTGTCAGACCGAAATGGTATCTTGTTGCATCTGACAATGATGAAGAGGCGTCAGAGCAGATGACTGTAACCGTTTCCCACTTGCAGACACATTTTTATGCATCTGCATGTTTAATTTTGCCTTGCTGTTTTCAAAGTGGTCCTCTGCAGATTGTTCATATTGTTAGAAGAAAATCTCATATGTATTCATAGCATATATAATATTGATAGAGAGCAATTGAAATGTCCAAAGGTGTAACTAAGATTAAGAAAAGAACTCGGGATATTAAATAAGACACATATTCAAGACAGTGGAAATGAAAACTAGTAATTTTAACCAAGAAAAATTGCCCAATAAATTAACTGTAAGAAAGACATTCAAACATTTGAAATGTTTCAAAAGCAACTGATCATTTAACTCTTTCCCTCAGTTATATAGACGCTTTCTGACGCCTCTGCAGCAGACAGCTTTTTGAAAACATAGTGACAAAAGAAGAAATTGCTCAAAACGAGCAATTTCTCCTTTTGACATAATGTTTTCCACTTTTAGTCATAGGTTATCCATTCAATTATAGAGATTTTCTATCTTTTGACAAAATATGTTCAAAGTCGTCTGCTGCAGAATTGTCGTATGAGAGAAAGGGTTAACTCTTTCCCACATACAACAATCTGCAGCACAGCAGTGACACTATTAAAACATTTAAATAAATGACAGTTAATTTATAAGATACAGTTGAAATCATTGTGGTAAAAGCGAAAACTGCTCAATATGAGCAAAGTTGTCTGCTGTAGATGTGTCAAAATGCTCCTCCATGTGGGAAAGGGTTAAAACAGCTAGAGTTCATGGCTTTCTGGTCATGCGTTTCATTTTGTAGATAGTTAAACACCGTTTTTAAAATGAAAAGAACTAATTGTAGGGTGCAAGTTAGGCTAAATGCTTCACTACACTCGCTTCGACCCCTTGTAAACTGTAAACAATGACGGAAGTTCGAATAGGATCATATCAAGTGTTTTAGTTAACTTTTTAAAGGTTTAACCTTTTCCCACATATAGACGCTTTCTGACACCTCTGCAGCAGACGGCTTTTTGAAAACACAGTGACAAAAGAAGAAATTACTCAAAACAAGCAATTTCTCCTTTTGCCACAATGTTTTCCACTTTTAGTCATGGGTTATCCATTCAATTATAGAGACTTTCTATTTTTTGACGAAATATGTTCAAAGTCGTCTGCTGCAGAATTGTCGTATGAGGGAAAGGGTTAACATTTTCCAACTTGTAGAGGCATTTTGAAGCATCTGCAGCAGAAGACCTTTGACAACATTGTGGCTAAATGGGCAGTTTCTCTATTTGCCACAACGTTTTCAACACCATTAACCCTTCCCCATATACAACAAATATGCAGAAGACAACTTTGGAAACGTCTTGGCAAAACTTTTAAAATTCTCCATAAATGAGAGTTTATTTATATAAAGGAGTTGAAAACAGTGTGGCAAAACGTGAAATTGCTCATTATTGGCAATTTCTCCTTAAGTCACAATGTTTTCAAAAGTTGTTTGCTGCAGGAGTTAAAATGCCTCTATAAGTGGGAAAGGGATAACAAACTACTATACTTTCATTTATTGAAAATTTGGGTATTGAAAAATGTTGATAATAGAAAAGATTAAAAAAATCACTAATGAATAATGAGTCAGAACAATGTTGAACTTTATAGCTTGGTATGATTTTTATGGCTGCTATAAAAAGCATTCTTGTCAGTATAAAAGTAAAAATACAGAAAACAAACAAGATGAACTATTTAATCTATGAACTTAATTAACAGAAACCGCACAAATTGATACATTGAATGAAAATTTGTTTTATGTGTTTCACCCTTTCCCTCATATAGACACTTTCTGACTCTTCTGCAGCAGACAGCTTTTTGAAAACATAGTGACAAAAGAAGAAATTGCACAAAACGTGCAATTTCTCCTTTTGCCACAATGTTTTCAACTTTTAGTCATGGGTTATCCATTTGATTATAGAGATTTTCTACTTTTTGACAAAATATGTTCAAAGTCATCTGCGTATGTATGTATGTGGGAAAGGTAAAACCTTATTATGACACAGATGATTCATGATGTTACTTAGGCAGATGGTTTGGAAAAATGTTAAAAATAACCTGATTGTTATGATGAATTATTCCTTTTGGTGCAACGTTTCCAACTGTTTTCCTGCTGCAAATGTGTCAAACATTGTCAAAGTTATCAAAAAGAAGAACTGCAAATTTTCATATCATTACAATAATAAGTAGCAATAACAATTATGATTAGTTCATCAAAAGATGCCAGTTGTAAAACAATCAGACCATATCATTGCATTTCATTATAATTGGCAGACTTATTAAGAAGAAGAATGTTATGACCTGAAGGCACTTAGTACCAATTAGCCCCGGATGTCACATAGGTTTGACATGTCTTGTTAGCTTTTATCAAAATCTCACTTTCTCTTAAATATGCATTTACAAAAAAATATTTAATCATTATTTTGATTATTATCATTTCTAATTTAACACATTTGCAACTGCCAGTTGCAGGCCTTTGGGGGGCAGTACTTGGATGTAAAACAAATCTAGTTAAGATATATATGATTATTTTATATATCCAGTAGCCCATAGGTGTTTTATGGTGACCATTCAATCTTTGAAATAAAGATGTCACTTAGTATGAAAGGAATTTTGACAAATCAGTTTTTTGAAGTGACAATAAAAATCCATCAATATTAAACACACCAGCTTTCTGGTATGTACTGGCCAATTTAACCCTCTCCCTCCTGCAGACACAGCTTGACAACAGTCAAGCAGACAACTTTTGAAAACATTGTGGCAAAAGAAGAAAAATGATCATTATGAGAAATATCTCCTTTTTCCAACATGTTTTACAACTCTTTTTAACAATTATACCTACATTTATAGAAATTTTCATTACTTTTTCCAACATGTTTTCAAAGTCTTTGGCTACAGATTAGTTGTATGTGGGAAAGTGTTAATACAGTATATAGTTATCCAGATGGTAATGTAGTAATTGCAAGTGTTTCTTAACATTCAACATCAAAATAAGACATTAGTACTGGTATGGTATCTTAAGTAATATTAGAACAAAATAGAGTACAATCAGGTTAAAACTTTTGCAAAGACCAACAAAATCACAAAGCAGCCGGTGTTTATATCAGCCCTAAAAATTAATGTATTTTCTGTCCAACATTTATGTTTCATTTTTAATGGTTGCACTGTTAAAGCAGAACAGAAGTTTGGCTAAATAGAAATCATTTGTCGTTAAAAAACGTAAAGCCATTTTTCATCGTAAAATCTGTGGTCTGTCAGGACCCATGAATGCCTGTAAATGTTATATTTATGATAATTTTCGATAACAATCAATTTAAATTCAATTTTAAAAACATACAGAGGAGATTGTTTATTGAGAAAATGCCATTAATACGCGGACCATATGCCCATTAGGAGTGTAAAAGTAAATATACTGAAGGACTATACACCAAACACTCACCTTTGCAGAAGAGATTAAACTTCTATAAAGTAACGATTAGAAGGCTACCAAATTTTTCTTTGACTCCTTTAAATGTTCACAAGAATGGAGACTTTTTTTTGTTATAGTATTCATTAAAATATTCAGAACAGGCTGGAGGGATTTAATATTTCCTGTGGTGAAATTTCTAAACAATAACAGCTGACTTTACTGTAACCTTTCCCTTGCGATGTGTAAATATTTGATTAAACAAGGTTAAAAAAATAATTTTAAACAAACTCTTAATAGCCATGGATACCTTTTTCAAAAATGTACGACAATAGTAAATGTCGTCTGTTCAATGCTCAAACAGGTGAAATTGGAGCAGTTACATGTACACTGACAATGAAACATTTCCCTGTGACATTCAAATGCATTTTGTTGCATCTTCAGCAGACATAATCTGAAACATTGTGTAAGGAGGAATGCATAGTGTTTTATGTAGAGCTTGAGATGATAATACATGTATGCGTGCAAGTTGATAAAAATCTATATTCAGGTTGGTATTTGTAAAACAAGACTCATAAAGTTTCTTAGCCTTTAACATAAATGTTAGCCAATGATATTTAAGGCAGATGATTCTTGATTTTGTTTTGAATAGTCACTGACATTTCTTTAGGGAAACTCAGATTCTCTGTCTGTTTTACCATAAAAGGTAAAAGGTTTGAATGTATTGTACATTACAGATGCATTTTTATGGCATGATAAAAAGATATGATAGTTTTAATATCACCTGAAAGGCAAATGTGACTAATACAATAGCGTACAGAAAATATGCTCCCTGTTTAATATTCATGATTATTTTTTGTTTGCTTAAACAGACGAGAAAGGTCTGCATCTCCATTTTGTAATCAATATGTCCATCTAGTTTCAGTGCCTCCAGGGGTTGCTGAGCTTAAAGCTTTTTTTAGGTATTGCATCTATAATACCTCTTCAACGGTTGCAAACTTCCAGCTTGTAAAGCCTTTGTTGTTAGACTCTACAGACATATGGAACAATATAAATAACTGTTCATTTTTGCACGACACAGAGCATTGCGATGTAAAAGTCAACTCAAAACACAAGTCAAGTGACAGAAATGACCCTGTCATATGACAGTTAGCGTAGGACTGTAGGAGACTGGCAAAATACTGACCCATCATGAAATGTTTGAACAAATATTTCGATATGTTTTTGTTATAAAATGTAATGAAATAAACTTGCTTCCATGTTCTAGGAAACATTAAACTGCTTTATTTTCTCTTGAGATATTGTCACTTCTGAGTATAAGTCACAGACAGATGCCAGAAAAAAAGGCAACAAATTGTACAGAAGGGAAAAGTGTTGTATTGGCAATGTTCTGGATGGGACAAGATTGACCAAAACATAGCAATAAACTTGTTGTTGCAAGGTTTTTTGGTAGTTATTAAAGGTCAATGGCTAAACATGCAGACAATGGTTTTATACAACATCCTTTTACAAGAAGTATTTACAACACACATCAGGTGTGAAAATATGAATAATATTTTTGCTCAAAATGGCTCCAGACATAGAAACTGATATAGTTCAATGATATTATTTATGCCATTATTCAAGCCAATAACTCAAGTTTTATTGTGATTGATTATTGTTCTGATATACCACTGCATAAGAAAATCATGTAACATAATTCTATACAGATTTCTCAACAAGTTGCCAAGACATATAATGAGATTACATATATGTCAGTTTGAAGTGAAATAATGGAATTGTGCCTCAAACTATTGCAGGTAGTGAAAATGGATATACAATGTATAAACAAAAACATGTACAAATCATGAACATCTAAACGAAATTATACTGTGTATGCCTTAGACTGTGCAAATGATGACATTTTTACATGACAATAGTATGTACACGAGGATGACACCAAAATTGATGAACCAATGATCAATCACTGTTTATGGCCAGATTTTATTGATTTTTTTTTCATAAATGAAAAGTAACAGTGTCTTGGTCAAGGCTAAAGGCTTCCATTGTCTGAACAAATGTCCACTTGAGGCTGTCCAGAGTGATTAGTGACCTCATTTATCATCATTGGTATTTTGAAAAATGTGTAACTGTCGTTTAGAAATTAGAACCATGAAGATACCAATGTATACTTGTAAAGTGGGTAAAATAACAATGACAACTATATGTCAAGATAAAAAAATTGGTAGTATTTATCATTTACAATCAAAAGGAAAGATGAAGTATTTTATCCCTTTTCCACATATAGACGCTTTCTGATGCCTCTGTAGCAGATGGCTTTTTGAAAACATAGTGACATTATAGAAGAAATTGCTCAAAATGACAAAATATGCTCAAAGTCGTCTGCTGCAGAACTGTCGTATGGGAAAGGGTTATATTGCCTATACCCTATGATATTTTGAACCCTTCCCCAATTATGCAGACATATGTTGATATATTAGCAGCCAACAACTTTTTAAAACATTTATGATAGCAAAAGGAGAAATTCAGATCACAATAAGTCATTTCTTTTTTTGCCACAATGTTTTCAGTCACTTTAATATGAAATAGACAATTGCAATATGTTTGCCAACATGTCTTCCAAGTCGCTTGCTGCAAATTTGTTATATACCGGAAACAAAAATCCAGGAAAAAGCTGAAACATATGCAAGACTTGAAATGTGATTTGAAACAAAGGTGAAACCATTGTTTTAATTAACCCTTTCCCTCATATAGACGCTTTCTGACGCCTCTGCAGCAGACGGCTTTTTGAAAACATAGTGACAAAAGAAGAAATTGCACAGAACGTGCAATTTCTCCTTTTGCCACAATGTTTTCCACTTTTAGTCATAGGTTATCCGCTCAATTATGGAGATTTTCTATGATTTGACAAAATACGTTCAAAGTCGTCTGCTGAAGAATTGTTGTATGAGGGAAAGGGTTAAAAGGAGAAATTCATCATTTTGAGCAAAGTTTTACTTTTCCCACAATGTTTCAGAAAGTTGCCTGTATAAGTAAAAGTAAATCATGTAATTATATTCAACAATACTATAAAGGTGAAATAGCCAAACATCATATAATAATAAATCAACTTGATATAGCCTTTATTGTTAGCACCTGAACCAATTTCAATTAACTTACCCAAGAAAACAATTTTGCGTTCAATTTGGCAAGGTAATTCTCACATCTGAAATCATAGGTGATTACGATAAATCAACCGAAATTTAACTTGATTGAAGGCGGAGGCAAACTTTACCTGTGAACTTTGATTAAGATTTAACCTATTTTGCCAAAATATACTATTTTCAAAGTATATGATAAATGAAAAATGAATTGTGATAATTAATGTTTAATGTGAGTTCTTTTGATTTCTATGTGGAAATGGAAAAACAAATAGCATTAATTAACCCTTTCCCTCATATAGACGCTTTCTGACACCTCTGCATAAGACGGCTATTTGAAAACATAGTGACAAAAGAAGAAATTGCACAAAACGTGCAATTTCTCCTTTTGCCACAATGTTTTCCACTTTTTGTCATTATTATGGTTATCCATTCAATTATGGAGATTTTCTATGTTTTGACAAAATACGTTCAAAGTCGTCTGCTGCAGAATTGAAAGAAGATGATATGCATCTATTTACTGAATGTTTATAAAGCTTGCACAAACCCTTTTCCACATGCAGACACATTTGGCTGCATATTCTGACTTTTAGTCTTTTACCGCAATGTTTTTAATTCTATTCAATAATATTTATTTCATTTATATTGATAATTTCCATATCTAATTGCTGTGATTTAGTTACAACGTCTTCTGCTGCAGATATTTTTGTATGTGGGAAAGGGTAAATCACTTGTACTCTTCCAAAACTCTATGGTTCCACACCTGATTCCAAACATGTGACACGTAGGAAAAAACAACAATGGTCTTTCCAAAAGATCAAATTATGAATAAAGAGAATTACATTATATCAAATGACATTCAATCCTTCTCTAAAGTCATGCCTTATTTCTGAACCCTGCAGCCTGTCGGTACCTCTTAGAAATATTTTGGAAAAGGAACCAACTGCTCATTTGACGAAAAAAATAATAATTCATTTTTCACAATGTTTTAAATCTAAGTGTTGCCAAATATCTTAGTCACTAATGTGCAAGATTTTGATTACTTTGATTTAAATGCCTCCAGTTTGAATGAATCCATTGGCAGTAAATTACGAAAGGTGTACGTGACACTGTTTTGGGTCTCAAGTAAGAGACAAATGAAAGTATGGAATGGAACTATGCCAGTTGGTAATCAATCTTAAAAAATGCTTAGTATAACCTTTTCCCCTATCAAACAGACAGTATATTACAGCCTTGCAGCAATATTTCATAATGAAAACATTGTAAGAAATGAAGGAATTGCTCAAAAGTATCTAAACTATAATATATTTAAATATTTCTTCCTATTGTACAATACATAATATTACCCTCTTTGCTTCTGATATTTCTTATAAAGATTTGACTTTCCCATTTTTGATATTTAAGCTTTTCTTCATGTCTAATATAAGTACTTAGCTTTAGACTTAAAATCAGTAGCTTGAAGTTATTGTCAAATTAAAGATTAATGTGCACTGAAATGAACAAATTGATTTAAAATGGCACATGCTACTGAACAGTACTGAATGTCAACATTTTCAAGGATAAGCATTTTTAAATATATATAGACCAAAGATTAATTGTATCAATTTCAAGAAAACAAGATTCCATAATTTCATAACTTAAAAAGAAAAATCTTTTAACTTCTGCTATCATTTACCCATTGGTAATTGTTGTAAAAATACGAAAAATTATCATTTATATTTGTACGTTTTGTTTACACACTAAAACTTAATTAAAATAACAAAGCGATTGTTTGGTTTTTCATTTATATTGTTTTTTATGAAAATGATAATCTTGACCTTGCATCATGTACCTACAACCTCCTAAAGTCAATGCAGCAAAGACTTTCAAAAGCTGGTAGCTGGAAGAATATTTATTCTTTTTTCAATAATATATTCTATTAAATGCTTTAAATAATGTACATACATGCTCTTTAATAGCTTCAAACGCTTTCCTTTTGTAAGTTGATATTTGTTTTTTCTGCATCATGTACTCAACAAACATATCCATTATAAATGATCAAATTGTTGCCTTCAACTTCTTTTTATCATTTAGTGCTTTTTAATAACCCTGTGCCACATGTAGTCACATCTGTAGAAGACATTTGAAAACATTGTGGCAAGGGTAGTAATTGATCACAAGAGCAATTTCTTCTTTTGCCACAAAGTTTTCGACTTGATTCAATAATTATAGTTTCTTTTGAAGAGATTTTCTAAAAATAAAATCACCTTCATGTACAACATTTTCACAGATATATTTTATGGGGAAAAGGGGTAACAATTCCATACTCTTCTTTAATCATATTGTCATAAACAAGATTTTTGTATGAATAGGCAAAAATAATAACTTACCTCTAGATATAAAAAGTAGAATTTTCTGCTTGATATAAATTTCAGCAAAATGTTCAGTTACATCCGACACAATTCTTACGAACGTTCAAACAAACTCTCGAAAATAACAAATCAAATCTGGTCACTAGTTCACAGCGGTCCACTTAAATTAAACCATGTCTCAATCAATTGCTGTTTTGATCTTTCATTAATCCACGAAAAGCCTTTAATCAACTTAAAGATACAAAATCTTTTAATCTCATTTTCTTAACAACTGCTCAGTTTAAATAAAATATTTATATATTTACTGCTTTAACTGATGTAATTAATCCAATAAACTCAAATTAATCAGAAGTCACATGGTCAGAAGACTGAAATACGCATAAGAAATTGTCGTCTGCAGCAAATCTCACAATTTGGTGTCCTCTCTCATTGACAATACGTTTACAACTGAATGCTTCACCCAAACTATTATAGAGAAAAACACCTTAAGGCTTTGCCACTATGTGCAACCTTTTTCTCTTTCGTATGGCTGTCATATAAAAACCATGTGGCATACACCTTTTGAAATCATCTTCGGACAGGTAGCTTTTTCTCATTTAAGTCACATTTTCCTTTTTAACTATGTTTTGATTCTTTATTATTCAAGAAAACAAATAGAAAATATAACTATTTTAACATTAAATGAAATAACTTGTATTTGGAAGAGTCTAAGTTTGATGGGAGAAGGGTGGAAGGTATACCACAGTGTTATTACTTTACCTTTTGTCAACGTTAGATCAGTTAGACGATACTTTGTGTCACGCTTCATAGATCCATGTTTCGTGATATGAGATAGGATGATTTCTAGATACGAGCGACAAAAATCGCAAATATAATATTTACTACCTCTTCTATTGCCATTCTAGCTTACCATTTCCGCTTCTGTTTTCAAGTGAGATAGGTTGAGTTACAAAGTTTATAGAATATCATTATAATACCATACATAATCTAAAACTAAACTACAGATTTAAAATTATTCTTGTTATTTTTTATCTCTTTTAGAAAATTAACAGTACTCGATTTCAAATAAGAAATTGTTTCTGTTTTAAAAAAAACCTGTTTTCATCATTATAATATTAACTATTTAAATTCAATTTTACAAAATTAATCTACAAACCTTTTGATTAACTTTGTATCCAAATTCGAATTAAATCCTTTTGAAATTTTCACTTCGCTTAGAAAAACTACTATTATGCTTAACTTTCTGTTTTGTTGATATTTAGATATCTTGTAAACTATGTGTATAAACAATCATCAGTTTAATGTCCGAAATTCATCATCAATAAAGTTCAAGTTCCTACAGTTCCATATGACTCGACTTCAATCCAATATTGAAGATGCCACACACTGATAACGGGTATGTGACAGTCCTAGCAATTTGATTGGTTCTCAGCTCCTATGATGGCCATTAACAGATACACAGTCTGGCCAATAGTAATAGAAGGCTAATAAATATTCATAGTGTATCAATATGCAAATTAGCATGCAGACTAATTTACAGGTCATTATGTTTACTGGGTAATAAAACATTTTATGCAAATGAGACTGGACCCAGGCTCAGGATTCTATTATACAAAATCAATACACTTAAGTAGAATGCCTAAAAATGCTTTAAATGTTGTTTTTCACTACACATACTTAATTCTATTTAGAGAGTCCTAACAATTCTCAAATTTCATCTATCACACTTTACACATTATCATTTTTAATCATAAAAGTTTGTAAATGAATACTTTCCCACATAGAAAGAATCTGCATCAGAAATATCTTGGGAGGGATTATATTAAAAATCAATCAGTGAAAGTATAAATATTGAATAGAGTTGAAAACATTTTGAGAAAGGATTTCTACTTTTGCCACAATGTTTTTTTTTATAAGTCTTTTGCTACAGCTGAATCAAAATGCATCTACATGTAGGAAATGGGTTAAGATACTTGAAAATAAGCTAGTGAATTGAAAAAATCTGAGTTAAAGCAGTAATTGTTAATTACTAAAATCTATTTTATCCCTTTCCCACTTACAGTCACATTTTGACACATCTGCAATAGACAACTTTTGAAAAAAAATGTAGCATAAACAAGAAATTGCTTATAATGAGCAATTTCTCCTTTTGCCACAATGTTTTCAACTCTATTCAGTAATCAAACTTATTAATGTTGTCTACTGCAGATTTTAACCCTTTCCCTCATATAGACGCTTTCTGACGCCTCTGCAGCAGACGACTTTTGAAAACACTCTGGCAAAAGATGAAAATGCTCATGATGAGCAATTTCTTCTTTTGCCACAGTGTTTTCAACTTTATTTGATAATTCAACTCTCATTTATTGGGATTTTTCACACGTTTGCCAAGACGTGTTTAAAGTCTACTGCTGCAGACTTGTTGTATGTTGGAAAGAATTAAAAGGGCCATAACTTAAGGCTGTCTGAGGCATGAGTGGATTGAAAATTTATTCTTTTCAAGATCTTGCAAATGCATAAGGTATTTTAACCCTGTTTCTCTTGAACTCTTTCCTCCATACAACACAAATCTATAGCAGTTTTCTTCAAAATAAGATTGCAAAACTAAGGACATTTTATATAAATATAAATTATATTTATTGAGTAATAGAGATGAGCATAAAAAAGGTTACTTTAGAGATGAGCACAATTTCAGTTTTCATAATTCTCCTGCTGCTGGGAAAGATTCAACCCCAATATCCCACTGATGTTGAAGCAATAAGTAAAGAACATGATCAATTTATGGTTTGTAATATTAACTCTTACCTACATATAGTCTTTTGAAAGCACTGTGATACAAGGAGAAATTTCTCAAAACAAGTAATTTCTCCTTTAGCCACAATGTTTTCAACTCTTTTTTAATAATAATACCCTTATTTATGAAGATTTTCATGTTTTTGTCAAAATATTTTTGCTGTCGTCTGCTGCAGATTTGTTGTATGTGGGAAAACGTTAAAGCTTCAAAACTTTGTCCATTGCTCATTGTAGAAGTTTTACATGGACCCAAAAATGGGACATAACTGAATTACTCTTATAACGAAATGTCATGGATGTTAATGACATAACCCTATCCAACATACAACAAATCTGCAGCAGAAAAACATTGGAACAATAAAATGTCATTAATGTAAATGACATAAGTCATTAATGTAAATGACATAACCCTAACCCACATACAACAAGTCTGCAGCAGAACTACATTGGAACCATGAAATGTCATGGATGTTAATGACATAACCCTATCGAACATACAACAGAGCTGCAGCAGACTGCATTCGAATCACAAAATGACATAACCCCATCCAATTATTATAACAAAATAACAACAAATCTGCAGCAGACTACATTGAAACATGAAATTCCAATGATGAAGATGGCATCATCTTATCCCACATGTAGCAACACATCTGCAGCAGACTACTTTCGAAACAAGAAGATGGCATCATCCTATCCCACATGTAACAACAGATCTACAGCAGACTATTTTTCGATTATTTTGTAACAGGCTACTTTTTAAACACCTATGCTAGATAATCTCTAATTTATGAATACATTGTTACAAAAGGAGGAACTGCTCATTATTCTTTTTGCCAAAATAATTTATATTTCTCGGTTGTAGATGCATCAATATGTGTCTGCAAGAAGAAAGGGTTAAAATGAGCCCATCTAATTGAAAAGGTTCAAGTTGGCTTTTGTAAACAGTGTAGATTTAGATCGGCCTGTGCATCATTCTGCCCAGTCTTATAAAGATCTACAATGTTACCATATAACATGTTCTAACAAAAGCTTTTTAAAAGCTTTTGTAAACTCGTGTAGACTATGATAAGTCTGAGCGAATGGACAGGGTGGTCTGAATCTACACTGTTAAGAAATGCCAACTTAGCTTTTCCCAAGATAAAGTTCAGGTATATAAACAATGTGAGGGAATAAGATTTTTTATGGCATTCAAACAGATGCAACTTCTAGGAAAAGACTTGAATTGTAGCCCCACAAGTTTCACCAGCATTCTAGCTAATGACTTATAATTAGAGAAACCCTTGGTTTTTTTTTGGGGGGGGGGGGGGGGTTATATCTTAAATAATTAAGATTAACTGTACAATGTCGAAAGAATATATTTGAAAATTTGAAGGTATTACCATAATACTGGCTACTGACAAAAACTATTGTGGGTAGAGGAGATTTCTTTTTTATCAGCAAATTTTCCTTTTACCACAATGCTTTGCAAGTGGTACGCTGCAATTTTGACCTTTCAAATGTCTTCTAAGTCGGGGAAAGGCTCAGCATTCAATTCAAGGGATGCAGACAGTAATCCAATCTGAAGATTAAACAATAAAGTGTTAACAATTCAAGCTGAACCTATTTGCAGTTACACAATACAAACAGGCCCAAAAATGTTGTTAAAACAAAGAACAAACATGGCGGATAAAGAACTTAGTGTTTGCCATGGCAACACCTTGATATTTGATCCCCATTGGTTAATGATTAAAAGTCACACACCCCTCTTTAGATTAGTTACTAATTCAAACATGTCTAAATCAAATAATTGTTGGTCTTATATAAACAGTGTCCTTGTAAGTCCCAATAATTCTTGGCATATTTAAAAGATGATGCTGAATTAAACCTTATGAAAGAAGAAACCAGTCTATAAAGACTTTCCCATATGCAACAAATATGCAACAGATGAATATTTAACCCTTTTCCTCATATAGACGCTTTCTGACGCCTCTGCAGCAGACAGCTTTTTGAAAACATAGTGACAAAACCAGAAATGGCTCAAAACGAGCAATTTCTCCTTTTGCCACAATGTTTTGCACTTTTAGTCAAAGGTTATCCATTCAGTTTTAGAGATTTTCTATTTTTTGATAAAACATGTTCAAAGTCGTCTGCTGCAGAATTGTCGTATGAGGGAAAGGGTTAATACCTAATGTAACAAGTAGTCAGTCTATGAAAGCCAATGTCATTCATGAATAGCATAGTACACTATTTTTTCAAAACTGTTACATGCAGACCAATTTTGAAAGCTTTAACATTGTATCCCTTTTGATGTGTAAAAAAGAATTATAATTTATACTTGGTATATGCAAAATATGGGATTTGGTTTGAAACATTATATAGGAAATCCATGTAAATAGTATAATAATAAACTGGCATAGATGGCTATCTTACATATCAGTGAATGTTTTTCAAGTACATATTCATTACAGATAGGAGATATGATCATTAACATTAACCCCTTTTCCATATAAAACAAATCTGCAGCAGACAACTCTGAATACCTGAGTGGTTAACAAATATGGTAAACCACTATAAATGAAAATTTAATTAGTGAATATATAGAGTTGAATACATTGTGACAAAAGGAGAAATTGCTCATCATGAACAATTTCTGTTTTTTTAGCCTCAATTTATTTAAAAATCATCTGCTGCAAGGGCTTCAGAAATTGTCTTTATGTGGGAAAGGGTTAAAACATATTTATGACAGGAGGACAGATAAGGATCTGCCAGCAAATTCATACAATATGATCAAAAGGGTTCATTTTAGTTCTCAGAAGTTACTTGAATCGTTATTTGACTTATTGCATGGTTTAATAGAGGTTGATCTGGATCTCCACTGATTGCATATGCTCTTAGATGTTTGGGTTTGCTTGAGTGTGGCTAATATAAACTTTGTGTGTCATCCTTGTTATAAAAAAGATTACCTTTTCCACTTCTTACGGCTGTATTAATTCCTTGTTTGCATGCAGACAAAAGTACTGTTGACACATCTGCAATAGACAGCTTTATGTTAAAACACTATTCAAGTATTATACTTTCATTTCAACATTTTTATATATTTTGACAAGGCTTTCTACAAAGTTGAAAACACTAAGAATAAACTATTCCATTTCCTACAACTCTGGAACCTTTTCCCACATACTGCATTTGCAGGTAAGAAGGGATTTAAGAAAGGAAGCCATTTACTATAATCTTTATATATTTTGGATGAACCAATTGTTTCTCCTTTCCCCACAATATTTTCAAAAAGCATCTGCTGCAGAACCAAACAAATAATCCATATCTGAGGAAGATTATAGCAGATGTGCAGGACTGATTTTATTTTGTTAACAGCTTCAACATTTCCTGTTGTTTAAAATGTCATGGGCCCTTTCTTACCCAGTTTATTAACCATTTCCCTCATACAGACATTTTCTGATGCCTCTGCAGCAGACAGCTTTTTGAAAACATAGTGACAAAAGAAGGTTTCCTTTTGCCACAATGTTTTCCACTTTTAGTGATAGGTTATCCATTCAATTATAATTACAGAGATTTTCTATTTTTGACAAAATATGTTCAAAGTCGTCTGCTGCAGGATTGTTGTAGGAGGGAAAGTGTTAATTCCTTTCCAACATACAATACATCGGCAGCAGAATATCAAGGCAAAGGTTTAGAAACTCTCGTTAAATGAAGATTAAAATCATTGTCAAAAAAGGATAAATTACTCATTATGAGCAAATTCCCATTTGGGCACAATCATTTTCAAAAGTTATCTGTTGCATATGCATCATTAATACAATGTGAGAAAGGGTTGAATTAAGCAAAACATATTCTATTACATTCAGATAATGATCTGAAGATTGAAACATGACGAGATATTAAACTGATTGCATTATCTATAACAATGTTATCAGATCACACTACATTTGACATGTTTAATTGAATGCAACATAATAACCGAAGGACGCAGCATGCTTGATTATTTTGAAAAAAAAACCTTGCACATATTAGGAGAATAGATATATGGTATTTTTGAAACACTGGGAGTCTGATTGTTGAATGCATACTTTGATGTTTTCCTATTACTCTATAGGTTTAAAACTTTAAACTCTTTCTGACATACAGACGATTTCTGCCGCTTCTGCAGCAGACAACACTTGAACTTATGAAACAGAAAGCATTTTGGCTAAAGGAGGGGCTTAATTTTACTTACATTAATTACAGATACATGTATTACCATAGTTTTGCCTAGATGTTTTCAAAGATGTCTGGTGCAGATTCGATGTCGTCCTGGAATATCCATTTTGTTACAATTCTTCAGCAAAAGACTCTGAAAACATAGATAAGCTAATATATGGAAACTGACCATGAATGAAAGTATGAATATTGGACCGAGTTGTGCAATGTATCCCTTATGCCAAATCAAGTCTGCTGCCTTTAAATAATTCAATGCTATATTTTAACTCTTTCCCAACATATAGAAATAGTTTTACGCATCTGCAACAGATGACTTTTAAAAACAATGTGGCAGACGCAGAAAAGGATCACAATTAGAAATTTCTTCATTTGCCACACAATGCATTCTTCCCTATTCTGTCATTTATAGAAATGTTTTATTTTCTTTTGGGAAAGCCAATATTGCTCATTAATTATAGATATTTTCCAAATTTCACCTACATGTTGCCAAAGTAAGTGTGCTACAGATTTGTTATACTTGTATATGAGAAGTGGTTAAAACATTGGATACTTAGTAAAAACTCACTAATGGAAACATATTTAGTAACATATCAGTCAATACAAGCTGTATGTAGTCGGATTATATAACATATAAAACTGAAACATGAGTTGAACTTACTTTTTTGGGGGTGTATTTTATGACTTTGCAACTTTTAATTTGCATGACTATTATTTCCGCCTATTTTGTTTTTTCAGTATCTTTATTTATATGGTGCCTTTTCCTTTCCCTTATGCAAATACATTTAGAAGCATCTGATCAGACGACTTTGAGAAAAGTATTGCAAATGCAGATATAACTCATGTGAAAATGAACATCAATGACCAGGGTTAACCATAGTTTTAACAATTACAGCAGTTAGCACATCATGGTTAATACAACCCTGGTTGAAAATGGTTAACCATGGTTAGTACAACCTAAATGGAAATGGTTAACCATGGTAAATACAAACCTGGTTGGAAATGGTTAACCATGGTTAATACTACCCTTGTTGGAAATGGTTAACCATGGTTAACACAATCCTAGTTTGAAATCGTTAACCATGGTTAATACTAGTATTATACTACCCTGTTTGAAAATAGTATACTGTTAACCACAGCCCTTGTTGGAAATGGTAAACCATGGTTAATGCAAACCTGGTTGGAAATGGTTATCCACAGTCACAACCATCATCATATTGGCCATGGTATATATTAGTACAAACCTATGGTAAACCATGTTGTTAAGACCAGCTGTACAAATAAATCTGGGCAGGCTGCTTCTGTAAAGACTAAAATACCGAAATTCTGTACAAGATTTTACAAAATATTTAAATAATTAGGCCAGGAAAATCTGGGCAGAAAAAAAGCCGGATAATTTTCTATACAGAAAAAAATCAGTTGAAAGGAACACAAAATGAATGCTGTACATTCAGTAATTTTGCTTAGAATGATCTTCTGTAGTTTTTGTTTTTCTCACCTGTGTGCATGTTTTGTGTGTTTTAGAAACACTACACACGTCTAAATAAGTGTGACAATTATACAGACATTAAATGGAATTATTCTATGATTACACAGTTAAGATATAATAGTATGTTTCATTGCATGGAAACCGATTGAATTCCTGTAATAAAAATGTTCGAAGGGCATTTGAAAACCCATGACAATTTGTTTTTAGCCATATAAAATGCTTTTAAACGTATACAATATAGCAAACAAGAAGATAAATATTAAGTGTTAAGATTATTGTAAAAAGATTACAAACAGTTACCCAAATTCATAAATGTTTCTGTTTTTATCTGGAAAAAATATTCTAGCAGTTAAATTCATCTCGGTCTTCTGAACGCTTGGATCAAAGTACTGCAAGTCTAATCAGTCTGATTTTAAGAATTTCCAAAAGGTATTTTAATTTATTTGAAATATTGAAACAACGCTTCGGTGTTAAAATAAAAGACTTATGATTTTGAGGATTTTGATTTAGCATGATCAGCCAAGAGCTTTGTGTATAGATCAAAGCACAGCAAGTATCAACAATGTTCGCACAATCACGGTTGTGCAATGGTTAACCATGGTCAGAAGTAGGTATTTTCTGGCCACCAGAGTATTCAAAAATCTGTTTCATGGATAAACTGTTTTAATTGGCTGTTGAAAATCAGATGTTCTTAAGTCATTTTCCTAATGCACTTAGGCAATGAGTCTTCAAATAAAAACATATTATGCTTTCACTGTTCTGTCTTAAAACATATGTTTTAACTTGAATCACTGCTTGAAAATGAAGGGATCTTTTCACTTAATTATTAAATGTCAATTAAAAAAAAGTAAGTTACAAGGGCCGTGGCCAGAAAACCCCAGGGTAGGTCGGGAAATCAGAAAAACAATGATTTTTACAAGTTTTGTTAACAATACAACCCATAGTCAGGTTTCAGACAGATATAAAGTCAAAAAGCAAAGTCCTATATATTTGTTCTGCTACTGTTATTGATTATCACATGGTTTTCCATTGTGAACCTTGAATGAAATATTAACAAAACGTGAAATTTCTCCTTTTGCCACAATGTTTTCCACTTTTTGTCATAGGTTATCCATTCAATTATGGAGATTTTCTATTTTTTGACAAAATACGTTCAAAGTCGTCTGCTGCAGAATTGCCGTATGAGGGAAAGGGTTAAATAACAAAACAAAATTGTTGGTAACCAATGTTTAACTCTGATGTTGAATATCTGATCAGGGTCTACGACGGTCACATTGGTTTCAACCATGGCCACAATGTATCAACCATGGTCAGTCATACTAGGACTACTCATCATTTTAAGACTGACCATGGTTAACCTTAACCATGGTTGACCGTAGTCAAACCAGGCTTATGCATTTCCAACCATGGTTGGTCATATTTGAGCTTGGTTTGTTCATGTTTAACCATAGTAAGCAATTGTCATTTTTTGCAGGAGAAGTTCTCCACCCTCCCCCTTTCCTCTTTACCACTATGTTTTCAGTTGTATCCAATACTTATTGCTTAATTTATAGAAGGTCATCAGCTAAAGATTATTAGCAATGCGAAAAGGATTTTCATTTCACCAAAAAAAAATTGAGCATATTTTTTCCTTTGCAACAATGTTTTTTACTATATTTTATAATTATTCTAGCATATATTTGTGAGAGATTTTTAATATTTTAGCCTGGATGTTTTCAAATGCGTCTTCTACAAATGTGTTGTGTGTCGGAAAGGGTAAAATATTGAACTGTGCCACTATATTTTAATTCTTTTTAATTATTATTAGTCGCCGGGCAGAAGCCCGCGACTTCTATTTTTAATAGGTTTTCGGAAATCACATGGGAGGAGGAGTTATTATTAGAAAAAAACAAATTTAAATGTCTTGAACATATTACAATTGCGTTTGTTTAAAAACACTAAGTTATGACACATCTAAAGTGAAATAAATATTCCGATGTTTTAAGTATTAGTAGTTTCTTTATTTTGACTAGCATCTCTTTTTTGGGGTTTTATTTACGAAGATAAAACCGTCCCTATGAGACTTGCAGCAAGCAGACTGTCATGTGTCAATATCAAGTAAAAATCACGTCGAATTCTCCTTTAAAATAGCAATCTTAACTTACTGAATGTTATTTTCATGTTCAAAGAGATGTCTTGATTTGTGAGGAATTCATTTTATAATGTTCATCCATGTATATCTAAAATATGAACTGTTTCTAAGCTAAAACTGTTGATCGCGTGACTCGCGAATACCAACTGCGTAGATCAATCTCCTTTACAGAGAGCCGCTCTTTACACTCACTTACAAATAGTAAATTATAGGTGATTTAAAATGTTTATTTCGAAACAAATAAAGAAAAGAACAAACTGAGATAAAACTGGTTTTAATAGAAAAATGACTTTGAACGAACACTCTCTGCCTATAAAGAGAGTTTCAAGAACGACACCTCTGGGAAGAAGAATGTAGGTCACGAATCGGGTCTTTCGTACACAATTATTTCGTCCTTGACAATTTTAAATGTGTCATTAAATTCCCTAAAGGCATATTGCTTCCGATCTGCATATTGTTATGCATCATTGACACAAAGGCGCTCATCATAATATAATTATAAAACATGAGTAATTTGTTATTTTCATTATAAAAAAAGGAAGGAAAGAATTACAATAAATTAACATGTTGTAGGGCTCAGTTTATGTTCGAAATTAAGTTTAAATTATACAACAATTTCAATGAGATTTAACTGTTTAGTTGATATTATATTTCGAAGGTGGTCTAATTTATAAATATTGGACTACATTTCAACATTTGTTAAAGTATGATATAATTAGGATGCTAAGCTAATATCATTTTGAGAAAAAGAGAAAACTCATGTCTTCAGCGATTTAACCCTTATCTCATTGTTTTAAAAGTAGATTGCTGCAAAGGTGTCCACTGTTGACTTAAATAGAGGAAACATAAAATGACGTGCTATTGCATGCAAATCTTAAATTGTCTGTTTTGTGGTTTTATTGATAAATGATAAAATTCAAATATTCTGACAAACATCTTGAAAAGTGTATTTGGAATTCACAAATCTTATAATTATTCCTTAATGAAAGCACTGTATACATACTAAGACTAATGATTGTCAAGATTACTCATTTCAATTACTGTGTATGATCAATAATTAGTTGGCTGTGTGTATGGTCAACCTACTTTGGAATGGAGATTGATCATAAACAATGAAGGGCTTCAATTATCATTCACTTCGTTAATGTTATGCATAACTGCAGCATGCATTTCCGGCGACATTGATGCGTTGCATCAACTTTCTCTTGTACTTTAATTTTTAGAGATTTTTCGAATGGATTGGTTTGTAAAAAGGTTTAACTCTAAATGGTTTCTCCGGTAAGGACAATTAAGTAAGTCAAGCTCCATTTTCACTTACTTTTCAAGAGTTAGGAAGACATTGAAAGTGGTAACACTATTTAATCCTGAAATCCAAGACACAACAAATCTGCAGGACATGATTATGAAATCATCCAAGTAAAATTATGGTCAACTTATCTCTCTAATTGAAAGAATTAGTATTGAATAGAGTTGAAAACAATTAGTCACAAAAGGAGAAATTGTTAATTACACCATAATCAGGGGCGTAGCTTTGCAATACTCAATGTGTAGGCCGTCTCGTGAGAAAATCAACATTGTGGACTCTGCGTAAAGTATCGACGCGTATCTGCCTAAGCATGCCACACAGGCCTACCCGGATAGACACTTTTCGCCTCCTGTGGATTTTCTGTCGGATGTCTATCGCCGAAGCTGCATTTTGGGGGCATTTTGAGAACAAATGTGTAGGCACGTGCCTACAGTGCCTAAAGGGAGCTACGGATAATGTTTTCAAAAGTCGTCTGCTGAGGATGCATGGAAGTTGATTTGCAAATGGGAAAGGGTTTAATAAGATCCTTGCATTTTAATCATAGCTAATCAGGATTTTAGGAAAATATTATTGAAATTCCTAGATAAAGAAAAGTAAATTTTCTATTATCTACACCTATAACAAAGCAAGTACTTATGGTAATCCAGTTTCCAAGGAAAAGTTGTTCTTTGTACTTCAGGGTACATCAAGCTCTAATGAGATTAACACTTTATCCTAATGTTCCTCAGATGTTCCTATCTGTGTAACAAACTGACCATTTACTTGACATTACATTAAGAATTGTCTGGTTCGAAAGAAAGGTTTAAGCATAAATTGTTCTTTGGTAAATATCATGTTTACATAAATTAAATACTTCTGAACTTGATGTCACATTTTAGTACTTTTCAAAAAAAAATTCTATCCCACAATCCTATACGTCCGCAGCGGACAGCCTTGAGAGATATCTAGGAAAAAATATTGAAAATCTCAATAACTAAAAACATGAATATTGAATATTGAAAACGTTGTAATTGCTCATTTAGTTATAAACAATTTCACCCTTTGTCACAATGATTTTCAAAAGCCATCTTCATATTGGAAAGGATTAAGACTTAGAAATGCCTGCATGATATACCTTAATTCACAAAGAGACCATTTTTAAATACTGCCTTGATTGGAAATTGTGACAAAACAAATCATTAACGTTGATGAACTCTCTCTATTATAATTCAAATGGCTTCTGAAAAGTGATAGCACTTTGCTAAACATTTCACCTTCTTTTATAATACTTTTTTTCTCCTCAAAAAGCAGTCTGTTTCAAACTGGTGTGATTCAAAGTCATGTTTTATATGACTTGTTTCTCTCGCATTTATATAAATATTGTTTAAAAGTACTTCTAACCTTTTGAACTTTAAAAAGTAACAAACGGCAATCTGTTTCAAATTTTCAACTCAAACCCTTAGCCAAAACAATTTTGTGGAGACCTCTTTGAAATCATCTGCGTATTTAAAATAAGGTTAAATCTCTGCAGGAATGTGATCTCTGTAAATGAAAGTATAATTATTGGATAGAGTTGAAATCATTGTGGTAAATCACGCAATTGCTCATCATGAACAATTTCTCCTATTAACACAATGTTTTCAAAAGGCGCTTGCTGCAAATGTGTCTGTAAAATTTATGAGAAAGATGATTTTCAGGGCTCTTCCAAATGAAGTATAATTTGTTATGAAAAGTAACCAGACCATTATGGCTTCCGCTATAATATGGCTTCCGCTATAATCATTTACATTTTTAAACAATGTTCATCTGATTGATCAATTCAGAAAAAGAACCAATTTCGATCCCTTCAAACACAATTACCTAAACATGAATAATTTGACAGAGAGACAACATTTATGAGACAGACACATTATTTTATACATGTATTGTCATCAGAGGACCAAATGTTACCAGTAGACAACATCAGTATCGAAATTAACCTTTGTCAACATACAGACAACTTTTAACGCATTGTTTACCCTTTCCCACATACACACGCCTTATGACACCTCTGCAGCAGATGACTTTTTGAAAACATTGTAACAAAAGAAGAAATTGCTCATAATGAGCAATTTCTTCTTTTGTTACGATGTTTTAAACTCTTTTCAATAGTTACCATATTAGTAACCGTATTAGTTTTTACTGTTTTCACTGAGATTATTTCAAAGTCATCTGCTACAGATGTGTTATATGTGGGAAAGGGTTAATGCAGATGACTTAAGAAACATTGTAGAAAAAGGTGAAACACTCATCACAAGCAATTTCTCCTTTTGCGACAATGTTTTTATAAATCAAAAAGAAAATGATTGTTTTAGTGTCCTCTGCTGAAAATGTGTTGTATGTGGGAAAGGGTTGACCCCTCATGGATTATACATCCAATCTATACTCATTCTTAATTCTTTAATAAATTATTAGAAGTATATTAAGTTGAAAACAGTGTGGCAAATGGAGAGAAATTGCTTATAAATAGGCAGGTTCCCCTTTTGTGACACTGTTTTCAAATGTTGACCGCAGCAGTGCATTTTGATGAGGGAAAAGAGTTTTTAACTTTTTTTCCAGAAATTTATCTATTCTTTCTCATGACAGACGTGTAATTAACCATTTATAATCAATAAGTAAATACGTTCTTCTGTATTATAACCAAAAAAATAATGGAAAGCCAGAAAAAAACATGCAAAGTTTCTTTTATTTCATATTTAAAATCAGAACAGCAGTCTTACAGCAATAATATAATTCTCATTTTCTTTTGAAGGAAATGATAATCAAACATTTAATATTGATACATATAATAATTATAAGTGACTGTTTTTCCATATTGTTTTCAGATCATGATTTTTTTTCTTCATTGAATCTGATTGTGACATAAGTGAAACATTTTTTTCTAAACCCTTTCCCACATATATATGCTTTCTGCCGCTCATGCAGCAGACGACTTTTGAAAACATTATGGCAAAAGGAGAATTTGTTCATAATGAGCAATTTGTCCACATTGCCACAATGTTTTCAACTCTATTTAATATTTAGCTATCAGTTATAAAAATACTTCCTATTTTTATTTAGATGATTTCATAGTCGTCTGCTTGGATTCGTTGTATGTGGGAAAGGGTTAATAGCTGGCTTTATATTTACCATAATGCCCAATATATCTGTCTATTGATGTAGCTTACATATTATTGCTTTCCCACTTAAACAGACATAGTTGGATTCAGACTGCAGCAGAAGACTTTTGAAATTACTCATAGTGAACAATTTCTACTTTAGCCACAATATTTTCAACTCTATATAATAATTATACTGTCATTTTTAAAAAGAAACCTACATATCATTGACTAGATGTTTTCAATGTCATCTGCTGCAGATTATTTGTATGTGGGAAAGGGTTATGTCAATATTTGCCCAAGTAACATCATAATAGAAACCAACAGACTATAGGGGAGGATCAAAAGCCTCTATCTGTTTTTATACAAAACAAATGGAACAAAGGAAAATGTCATAGCAATTATTTGAAGAAGTCCAACAAGATGTTACATTCTCAAATAGAAGTTTCATTTTATGTAACCTGTCAGTGTTTACTGATACTTTCACTGCATCAGTTTATGTGGGGTAACACTTTTATTCAGAGGACTAGATCATTTTAACCCTTTCCCTCATATAGACGCTTTTTGACGCCTCTGCAGCAGACGGCTTTTTGAAAACATAGTGACAAAAGAAGAAATTGCACAAAACGTGCAATTTCTCCTTTTGTCACGATGTTTTCCACTTTTAGTCATAGGTTATCCATTCAATTATGGAGATTTTCTATGTTTTGACAAAATATGTTCAAAGTCGTCTGCTGCATAATTGTCGTATGAGGGAAAGGGTTAAAGAGTAAGTTAAATGCTCATTGTCCCACACTATTTCTCTGACATTGCTCAAGCAAACCAGCTATACTGTTGGGGAAAGAATAATCCCGGTCAGATAATTTTGTTGAGTACCCACAACAGAGGATTTGGTTGAGCAATTAACCCTTTGCCTCATACGACAATTCTGCAGCAGACGACTTTGCACATATTTTGTCAAAAAATAATAAAATCTCTATAATTGAATGGATAACCTATGACTAAAAGTGGAAAACATTGTGATAAAAGGAGAAATTGCAATTTCTTCTTTTGTCACTATGTTTTCAAAAAGCCGTCTGCTGCAGAGGCGTCAGAAAGCGTCTGTAAGAGGGTAAGGGTTAATAAGGACAAGACAAGTTTATAGATTCCTCCTTATCTTGTCCTCTATTTATTTTCATAATACACAGTCAAAGGCTTAAATGCATAAACTGTTGGCTTATTAACCTTTTCCCACAATACAACAAATCTGCAGCAGACAACTTTGAATACATCTACTCTAAAGATGTAAACTGTCTATAAATGAAAGTCTAATCATTGAATATGCTTTAGAGTTGAACAAATTGTGGTAAAAGAAGAAATTGCTCATGATGAGCAATTTCTCCTTTTGTCAGAATGTTTTCAAAACTCGATTGCTACACATGATGCTTCAAACGGCATCTGCATATGGGAAAGTGTCAACCATCGACACAGAGTACATATAACTGTTCACTCTGTATCAAATTATGATACTTTTTAAAAATTGTCTGCATTGACTACATCCGAGGGAAATATAAATGTAACAGCTTGAATACTGAAAAAAACAAACGGTTTTGATACGGAGTTAGCCAATTCCCACATGCAGACGCATTATTACGCCTCTGCAGGATATGAGAAATTGCTCAAAGCAATATTATTATTGAATAGAACTGAAAACATTGTGGAAAAAAAAAGATAATTGGTCATTGTGAGTAATTTCTCTGTTTGCCACAATGTTTTCAAAAGTTCTCTGATGCGGAAATATCTCAAAATGCATCTGTTACATAATAATCTAGCCGCCCCGCGAGAAAACAAACATTATGGCCTCTGCGTAATGTATCGACCCAGATCAGCCTGCGCAATCCGCGCAGACTGATCCGGGCCGATACATTCCGTCTCAGGGGGAAAGAGGTATAGTGTAATGATTCCTGAAACAGAAAACCCACAGGAGGCGAAAAGTGTCTATCCGGATAAGGCTGCGCGGCATGCTTAGGCTGATCCGGGTCGATACTTTACGCAGAGTCCAATATGTTGGTTTTCTCGCGGGACGGCTCATATCAATATATCTGCGTAATGTATCGACCAGATCAGCCTGCGCTGTCCGCGCAGACTGATCCGGCCGACACATTCCGCCTTAGGGGGATAGATGTATACAGTAGTTATTCCTGAAACAGAAAATCCACAGGATACGAACAGTGTCGGTCCAGGTAAGCCTGCGCGGCATGCTTAGGCTGATCAGGGTCGATACCTTACGCAGAGTCCAATATATTGGTTTTCTCGCGGAACGGCTCATATGGGAATGGGCTAATGATTTATATTCAATCTGGGCTGACACTATAGTTTGGGTTTAATAACAGAAGTACAGGGACTTGCTTTAGTAGCAGAAGTACAGTGACTTGCTTTAATAGCAGAGGTACAGTGACTTGCTATATAGCAGAAGTACAGGGACTTGCTTTAATAGCAGAAGTACAGGGACTTGCCTTAATAGCAGAAGTACAGTCAACAATTAGTTCTGCATTATAGGCTGTAATATTTGATTAAGGAACCAATAGCTTTTGGTTAGTAATTCACACTGTAATTGCGTATATTTGTGATCGTACAAAGATTTATCATTTTAATAACAATTGAAATGTCTGGTCATGATAAAACCTCTTAGGATTATCCAGTATCAAGATAAAAGTCCAGATAAGGCCCGAAACCCTTATAACCCTCATCACAGGTTAAAAAGGTCCTTAAATATATATATATATATATACATTGTATCTTTTAACGTAACAGTATTCCTCAATTCAATATGTTAAACAATGCTGTTGAGCTAAATATCAGTATCTTAACAACCAAAAGCTGTATCTAAATTCTTTCTACAAAACGTGAAGACTCAGATGTGCATTCACACATTCTCATCCCAATCATAGCTGTTGGAAACACGTAGACCATGGACCCTTCTTGGTTGCAAGGCTTATTATTCTTATCACCCTTCTGTTGACTTATCTCTGATAAGGCCCAACGAAAAGGGGCTCAAATAAGCAATCAACACATACGATGAATTCCAATTGAAGTTCATCTTTGATAAGATGGTCAAACAAACCAATTGAACACATCAACACACTGATGATGATGAAGATTATGATGACCAAAACTAAAACAGTTGTGACATGTGATTAAATATTAATACTAAATTTGCCCAAGCCCTTTTCCAAATACAATAAACCCGCGGCAGACAACACGTACGGAAAACTTCAAGGCAAAATGTCTACAATCAGAGGCGTAGCTTTGCAATAACCAATCTGTAGGCCGTCTCGTGAGAAAATCAACATTGTGGACTGTGCGTAAAGTATCGACCCGGATCAGCCTAAGCATGCCACACATGCCTACCCGGATAGACACTTTTCGCCTCCTGTGGATTTTCTGTTTCAGGAATCACTACTCTATACATCTATCCCCCTGAGACGGAATGTGTTGGCCGGATCAGTCTGCGCGGACAGCGCAGGCTGATCTGGTCGATACATTACGCAAATGTCTATCGCCGCAGCTGCATTTTGGGCAAATTTGAGAAAAAATGTGTAGGGACGTGCCTAAGGGGAGCTACGCCCCTGACAATCTATTTAAATTTAGTTATAATCATTGAACAGAGTTGAAAAACATTGTGGTAAAACGGGAGTGTGCTCATTTAATATGGGAATTTCACCTTTTGCAACAATGTTTTTTATCAGAGTTGACTGATGCTGTTGCTTCAAAATGTGTCTGTATGTGGGAAAGGGAAAACATGTGCTTTGGATATATTGGGATTTTAAAACGATTATCACAAATTCATATTTTAATTCGCGTAAAGTGGGAGTTCTCTGTACCATCTATGGACAGTAAGGCCCATGTAACATAGTTGTTTTAAAGTGTTTACCTTTAAAAATGATTTAATTAGAGTACTTTTTGAAAGCACGTGAGAAAAACAATGCAGCATGATTGTTTAAAATTGGAAGATAAATTTCATGAAAATCTGAACGGATCATGGTTTATTTTAATGTTTAAAAATGTGATAAATAAGCTCTCAGCATGGGTTTGAATGTTTCGGTTGAACCCACTTCTCCTTCTGGTCCATACGATTTCATATTTTATTTAAGTCTCATCCATGTACAATCATACATATTTACATGTATTATCAAAATAATATTACAAATAAAAAGCACATGGCCTTTCACGAAATGAAATACAAGAGACTGTCATACGTACAGTATGTAAAACAGCAATAGCTGACACATATCACAAGCATGTATATATATGGTACAATAAAGACTCGGATGTTAATTTCGTCTTGAATATGATAAAAAGTGAAGAAAAATGATAAGTTAATTAATTTAGCAAATTGTTAATTTCAAAAGTCAACTGTCTATAAATTCACCTTGTGACCGTTGAGCCGGTGTTGTGTAGCCAGTGCATCAGGCTGACCAGGCTGACCAGGCTCTATACTGTTGGTTGATTTCATAAGGGTAAAGTCTATTCCCTGGAAACATTAACCATCTCTTTCCTGTATAACCAATAGATGCGCAGACTAGGACTTTGGAAATATCAAAATGGATAATTCTCACAAAATGACATGAATTATTTCAAAACTGTCTACTGCATAATTATTGTATGTTGAGAAGGGCTTTTCCGTCTTTAATCAAAAGTCTGCCACATTGCTATATATAAAAATACATTTTTTTTAAATTTAAATTAATTATTTCGCTGAATAGCATGAAATGACTGTCTCATTTCACATGTTTTACTCGAGACTTTTCAATGAACCGGTTAGTGTCTGTTGATAAATATTTAGGGTATCAAAGACGCTTGTATATATGATGTTGTAAGTGGGAAAGGGTTTTGATCACAGTTAGTATTAAAAGCACTTCAATTTGAATCAGAGACATGTTTGAATTCACCTATTTTCCTTACCCCCCTTTAAAGCCATAATGGAGTTGAACAAGCTTTTAATCCTTTCAATGACTTGAATATGATAAAATAATTCAACTGAAATCAATTAAGGAGAAGTAATACATTTTAAATATATTTGTTCATGCTGATGTCAAACTAATCCTAGGGGATAAACTAAGTTTACATAAAAAAGTGTCATCTCTTCAAACACAAATCAATGAACAGTCATTTAACCCTTCCATACATTTTGAAGCATCTGCAGCAGACTACTTTTAAACATAGTGGCAACAGGAGCAATTCCTTCTTTTGCTGCAGTGATTTCAACTTTACTTCAAACAAGTTAACATACTTTTTATAGAGGTTTTCGATAGTTATGCCTAGAAGCTGACAAAGTCAATTCTGCTGCAGATCTGTTAAAAAACAGTTGCAAGTAGGAAAAGGTTGAACTTCAGTTGCCATAGTAGTTTCCAGGACACCCAAATCCTGACATCATCGTGATAAAAGATTATTGTAGTCAATGGAGCAGAGTCCATTATCTGGTCATCATGATGGTGCAATATTTATGTAAGAATTGGTCATTCAAACAGACTGCCCAGCCAGCAGGTACTGACACCTTTCTATAGTAATTTGACACCTCCATGAATGGACAAATTTGGTCACAAACCCCAATAGATAGGGTGATTTTGATCAACCTTTTCTCACATGTCGACGCACTTGTAGCAGATTGGCTTTGAACCATTTTCCGCGTGTAGACGCTTTGAAGCAGACGACCTCTGAAATCATTGTGGCAAAAGAAGAAATTGCTCAATTTCTCCATTCGTCACAATCATTTCAACTCGATTAACTAATTATACTTTCATTCATAAAGGCTAATCCTATGTTTTTACCAGTCGTTTTCGAGGTCGTCTGCCGCCGCGATGTTGTATATGGGAAAAAAATAAAAAAAACATTGCCAAAATAAGAAATCACTTTCATGGATAATGAGCAATTTCTCCTTTTGCAACAATGTCAAACTCTATAAAATAATGATATATTCATAATAGGGAATAAATGCGTTTCTACAGGTTTGCTGTATGTGGGAAATGTTTTACCTGCAATGATTTGTTTTTATTGCTGTCTGCTTTGAAAACATCTAAGGAAAAATATGTAACATTTTGAAAAATTGATATAAAATCAAAAGATTGTGGTAAATGAAGAAATTATTTGTTGAGCAATTTCTCCTTTTCCAATAATAATTTCCAAAATTGTCTTCTACAATGGAATCAAATGTCGTCTGCATCAGGGATAGGATTATTTGTTTAAGATTACAAAAGTTAATTTTACCAGAATACATTCAACAAATTAAACACCATACAATGATTGGACAGCTGAATTTCATACAGATAGACCGCCTCGATGGTGTAGTGGTAAAGGGTTCAACTTTGGTGCGGAAGATCTTGGGTTTGATCCCCGACCGGATCATACCAAAGACTTTAATCATGGAAGTAATGGCTGCCCTACTTGCGCTCAGGGTTGCGGGGTAAGCATTATCACTGACTGGCTGGTGTCAGGATAGATGGACCTGGTAACTTACCCAGGAAACGCAGTGATATAACTGAATAAATGTTGAAAGCAGGGTAAAACACCAAAAATCAATCATACAGATAGGATGGAAATGTCAGAAGCTGTCACTAGCTATACATAAAACATACTGATTAAAGTAGTTTGCGTTGGTTCTGGTTTGTTGTTCGCACTATACAATATACTTAGCAGACGACTTTGAACACAAATTGGGAAATGTATGAAACATTTCTGTAAATGAAACTAAAATGATTGAATAAACAGTTTAAAACATTTTGAGCAATTTCTTCTTTTGTATCAATGTTTTTAAAGTTTTAAATGCACATCAAAATGTATCTGCAGGAAAAAGGTTTAAAAGTAAAAACTCAGCATAGAAAATGACATAAATGAAGATGTTAGGATATTTTTGAATTTTATGACAAACACTTAACGCTTACATGTTCAGTTTTGTGTTTTTCTCGTAGCGGTGTTCACGTTAAAAAGCAACGAATTTTTGTAAACAAAAACTATCAGTAAATCCTGCTTAATTAAACAATAGGAACCCGAGACGGCAATGCATCAAATCAAATAAAAATCAACTGCAACTCCCAATCAAAACAAGAAACTCAAGTGTAGCAACCAATCAAAATATCACTTTCAAACATGACTTTTGTCGTGGATTGAAAATTTCCCACAGTGATATGACTGTACCAGCCTTGTTGCATTTACTCAAGCTAATACAGTGTAAGTAAGCTCACGTTATTTATTTAACGCTTTCTCTATAGACAGTATACAGAGAGACACCTTTTATCATTGGGCTGTAGTAACAGAAAACATTTTTAAAAAAGCATCACATTTTAAAGAAGATAGTAAATTTTAATACTCATTATGCGTATGACTATCGGATTCACAATGAGAGCTATTCTCTTTTTGTCACAAAATAAGATTGTCTGAGAAATGGAAGCATTTTCTGAAATAAAATTCACAAACAAGTTGAATCTAAGAAGGAAAGAGTCTAAACTGGACTAGACTTTAATGATCAAATAATACCCTCCTTTGATGTTTTTAATTTTTGGATAAAAACCGTAAATGAATACCTAACGCTGGGAACGGTAAACCAAACATGGTCTTACTCAAACTCTTTCTTAAATTGTTTGAAGTTATCTGCTGCAAGGTATAATCCTTCCTTCGGAATTTCCCCTCAATTACATATAACCCTTCCCCACATTAAGACAGATAAGTATGTCTCTGCAGCAGACGTTTTCTTCAAAACATTGTGGCAAAAGGAGAAATTGCTCATAATGAGAAATTTCTTATTCTGCTTAAATGTTTCAACCGTATCAAAAGATTAATCTTTCATTTATAAAAATCTTCCATATTTTTGTCCAGGTATTTCCAAAGTCGTTTGCTGCAGATTTGTTGTAAGTGGTAAAGGGTTAAGGATGTTATTCTTCTCTCATGGAAACAATGTCTGGTATATAACTGTTTGAATAAAGTTTTTATATCTTCAAAGCTGACAACTTTAACGTTATCATATTAGGTAAACTGTTCAAATGGGCAACTCCTTTTTTTACCATATATCAGGTTTCATTAGTTTAAAGGATTAAATTAACTTCAATTTAGACTCCAACGCATGATATAAGATGTTTTTTTGGTACTCTCTTTGAAACTTCAAAAGTCAAAAGTTAAATAAATACTTACCTGTTTTCAAACAAGTCATCTATGATGGATCATATTTCAAAGTAAGGTCGTTCTTACCCTTCTGTACACATCTAGCTTATAATGTAATGAGTCTGCCGTTAACTTTCCGGAAACATTTCAGGAAATGCAGACACTGCTTATAGTGAGCATATGCTGCCTTTCCTGCAATATGTTTTGGAGAAATTGTTATTGACAAAAAATATTTCATCTGGAAAAAGGCAAAATGGTTTTTAAGAAAAGAATAAATATAATGAATTCAGTCCTTGCTTTTTCTTGAGTACTAGATCAAATAATTACTTATATGTCTTATTCAATCTCATTAAAATCATCTCCTATTAACGCTACGCATACATTAGGTCAGATCGTGTACTTTAGTCAGATTGATGTCTTATTATCCTTCCCACGTAGACGCAATTATATGCCCCTAGAGCAGGCGACACTGCAAAGCATTGCGATAAAAGGAGTAATTGAGCTTTCTCCATTTTCACAATGATTTTAACTTCTAAAATCAGAAGTTGTCATCTGTAGTAGTTTACTTAATGGTGTTACAGTTTCATCAAGGTTTAGTTGAGACCAATCAGTGCTCATATTCTTGAGCATTAACTACTGTTTGTCAAACCCGTCCTGTACTACTTGCAGATGCATTATTACTCATCTTCGGTAGACTGTTGAAAACATCATTGTAAAAGTAGGAATTGATTATGATAAGCAATTTCTCCATTTGCCAAAATGGTTTACACTCTATTCGATTAATAATGATTTTTTTTCTATATTTTGTAAGATGTTTTCAAAGCTGTCTGCAGCATATTTGTTGCATGTGGGAAAGGGGTTAAGAGACTTGTACTTCTGGTACTTTAACCCTTTCCCACATACATAAAACAAAATCTGCAGCAGACTACTTTGAAAACAATCATGCAATTATATGAAAAATCTCTATAAATGAAAGTAAAATAACTTAAACAAGTTGAAAACATTGTGGAAAAAGGTGAAATTGCTCGTTTTGAGCAATTTCTCCTTTAGTCACGATGTTTTCAAAATACGTCTGCTACGGATGCGACTGAATGCGTCTACAAGTGGGAAAGCGATAAGACAGGAATCATTTGAACTAAAAAAAGAAAATCAAATAAATCTGTAGACCAGCCTAAGGTCAATAGTAGAATTGTTTTTATAAACAGAACAAATTGTTTGCTTAATCTGATAGTGTTAATAATACAGTTTGGGTGCTAAAATAAGCTTTTAGATCCCTCCAAAAGACAATATTTACCTAGATTTGCCGGATTAAACCCTTCTATACTTACAGACACTTATTTATGCAGCTACAGCAGGAGACTTTTAAAACATTGCGGCAATAGAAGAAATATTGCTCATCATTAGCAATTTCTGCACTTTCGACAATATGTTCAAAAGACGTCTGCTACAGACACGTCAAAATGCCTCCATCTGTTGGAAAGAGTTAACCCTTTAACCCTTTACCTCATATAGACGCTTTCAGACGCCTCTGCAGCAGACGACCTTTGAAAACATTGTGACAAAAAGAGAAATTTCTCCTTTTGCCACAACGTTTTCAACTTTTTACAGTAATTAAACCTTCATTTATAGAGAGTTTCCGTCTTTTTGCGGAGATGTTTTTAAAGTCGTCTGCTGCAGATTTGTTATATGCGGGAAAGTGTTAACACATACGGACGCTCTCTGATACCTCTGCAGCAGACGACTTTGGAAAATATGTAACAAAAGGAGAAATTACTCAAAACTTTTTTTTTTTTTTACATATCACATAAAATTATATACATAATTTCCATGGTTTTGCATCAATTATTTCAAAGTAGTGTGCTGCCGATGTATTGTATTTTGGAAAGGGTTAATCCAATTTTTCAATTTCATTACATAAAATTATAATCTAATGTAAAGGGCATCATGTCACAGGATTACCAACAAAAACAAGTAATAAGTGACTTCTAAAGGAACAATGGAAGGTCATTGATGAGAGTAAACAGTCCTGCGCCATGGTCAATAAATGCAATTGAAATATAGTTTCCTGAATCACTGTGAAGGCGGGGAGAGTGTACAAATGTTGATCTTTTCTATTTTCATGTTTAATTGAATATTGGTTTAAGGTGTTTGGTAATTATTACCAATGTGTAGATTTCCTGACTGCATTGTCTGTACTATACGTGTCCTTGAGGGTAGTTGAAATCAAAGGGTTTTTTGCTCGTCCGTTTTTCGAAGAACTTTAACCTTACCTCATAACTCAAAAACTGTTCAGCATTTTCGAATGAAACTTGGTACACATATTCCTTGAAACAATACGCATTTCTCTACCAAGTCACATAACTAGGGCTTTAATAATTATTTAGTTATGTCCCTTTTTTCGACTTAGAAAACACCGGACGAGCGTTGGCGTTCGCTCCGCGGCGCTCTTGTTTTCTTTCATTTTCTCTGGTAAACTGATACATTTCTTTTATTATTATTATTGCAGAGGCCTACATTATGAAAATTTAAACATTTTGTCATTGTCACCCTTTTCTGATGATGAAGCAACCAACGTTATGCATTTGCTTTGATTCTTTTAACATGTTTTTTAAGATAACCTTTGTCCAAAGAAACAGTCGTGTTAACTGTCGCTGCAATGGACCCTTTAGATAACTTGTTAACGACACCAGAGGCCGGACACAAGGTGATCACAATTAATAACTCACCTTGAGCACTTTTAATAGAATGAATACCGATAATAACACTATATTTATAAATGGTATCTCTCTTGTTAGCCATCTCCAACATACAAAACATCTTTAAAACATTGAAATTGAAAACCTCTACAATTGAAAATATGATTAATGAAGAGAGCTGCCACAATGTTTTCAAGTCATCTGCAGCAGATGCAACAACATGTATCTGCATGTTGGAAAGGGAAAGAACATGCATTAACAACATTTTGGTAGGGTGCTTAAACATTGGTTCAGAACATGAAATCAACTTTAATCCCTTTCGAACATACAGACGCTTTCTGATGCCTCTGCAGCAGACGACTTTTGAATCATTGTGGCAAAATGAGAAACTGCTTATAATGAGCAATATAGGGCCCATACTCCTGTAAAACCAACACGTGATGATAAAGATCTGCCTTAAATTAACATCCTTGTAATTGCATCCAAATTGTTAGCTAAGAGTCTCTAGAAATATTCTGTGACCAGTTGGGCTACAGACATAACAGCTAGCTAGAGCCAGACCAAACTGAACAGATGTGCATGTTGCCTTTAACCCCACCCACTTTCTCACAAAGCAAATATGTAGATTAGGACTGTGCAATTATATGGTAACCTCTATAAAGGAAAATTAAACTATTCAATAGTTTGAAAACATTGTGACGAAGAAGAAATTGCTCATTATGATGCATTTGCAGCAAACATCACAACTGTTACAAACAGTTTGCTTTGTCATTTCTCCTTTTCCCACAAGAATTTCAACTTTATTCAATTCCCATACTTTCATTTTTTTAAATTGTTCATACGATTGCAAGGATGATTTTAAAGTTGTCTGTTACAGATTTGTTAAATGCAGGAAAGACTTAATTCAACTGAAAACAAATGTCAATTGGTAAGCAAAAGCAAGGTCTACAAACCATTATTCTGAAAATCCAGAACAAGCACAGATATATCTGAATTGTTTGGGCACAGTATACTTATTCAACAGATTAGTTTATTAACAGTTCATCCAGTTTAACAGTTCATCCAGAACTACAGCACCTTTTAACTGTTCACTTGGCAGTCAGGGAAGATTTTTTTCAAAGTTGATTTTTCCTCCACTTTTGTAATCTTATATTGTTTAGTACATTTAATAAAAACGTAGCCATCCGAGTATCATTTAATATCAACACTAAGTTGACCATCAACTGATGAAAAACAGCTAACCTGTCCTAATTGTATCACCCTATCCACCAACCATATCCTCATGTAGTTGTTTACACTTAACTTTTCGCGAGAGCCTGCTCTTTCCCCGGTCTTTCCTCCCGCCAAAGTAGCCAAATAAAATGAACGCATTTTTCTAAATTTCTAAAAATAATGTCTCAAATTATTAAGACTCTTTTAATTAGGTAACAACAGAGGCATTCTTCTTGTGGTATGTTAAACCTGTGTTGAACAGATCAGACGGGAACATGTTCAGTAGCCGAGCTGGACATCCACAAATACTGTCTTTGAGAACTATTACGGCCACTAAACACTTTGCAAGTTCGCAATCAAGCCTCTCGCATGTATATATCTGATTTTCTAAATTGAATTTCATCATATTTCTTTTTATTTTTGTTTAATGTATTCAAAGCCCGATCTAAACCTTCAATGTCATTTGAGAAAAGTGAAGGTTCAGATCACATTTTCCCGTCTGCCCAGCCATACAATTTACTTTTATTTTTATTTTTTAAAGTTTTTAGCAATAAATGAAGAGTGTAGCTCTTGATCAGACTGACCACAACAAACTATTCGTACCTTTACCAAAACGGCAGTCACTTAATCGCACGACACAGCTTTCACACACGTATATATGAGCCGTTCCAAGACAAAACCAAGAGTGTGGACTCTGCGTGAAGTATCGACCCGGATCAGCTTAAATATGCCGTGCAGGCTAACCAGGACAGACACTTTACGCCTCCTGTGGATTTTCTGTTTCAGGATCCATTACGCTATACCTCTATTCTCATGAGACGGCAGGCTGGCCGGGTCGATACATTACACATACTGTTGGTTTTCTCGTGGAACGGCTCATATATATATGAGGTGGGGTGCCTGTAGCTATGATACAGGTTTTCGAGTGACATCCCCCTACTACCAAACTCATATTTCAATGCCTGCCACTCGACACGGGGTTGTGACATCCATTTGTTTTCTACTTAACCTTTTTTTGCAAGTCTTTATTTCAACGCGTCTAAAGGTGTTTTAACTACCTCTTTACTAAGCATTTCATTTATAAAACTTTCTTGGAACAGATCCTATGTGCATTATAATTATGATCTTGCCCGATTGGGTGTGAACAAATCCAGGCTTAGATAAAACGGCTATCCGTAAAAAATGATATGTGACTGTGTCGGGTGAAGGACAAAGAAGAAATAAAGTACGCAGCAATTTAAGCTCCAATAGCGGAACATAGCATCACTTTATATTAACATTCAATAGAACCAAAAATGTTCATATTTGGTAAAGTATTTGGCATTATCTCCAAAACCTCTGATGGTTGATTTCCGCGTTTTGGACCAATATAATTCTAGACATATTACCCATTGAACAATGCTAGATATAGCCCGACTGAATCCACGGGAGCATCGGGAAGTTGACACTGAGATGTAATAAGACTTATTTTCACTTACTCTTCCATTCATTGGCCGAGTTACATTCCAAATGCTTTCTATGGAGCAAAGCTGTCTGTTCGGAGATGGACGGACGGACGCCCACAGTCTGACATCTGCGTTTAATTCCATTTCGTATGTACTATGAAAGCCTTGGTCATCAAGCTACACAATGTGTATGATTACACTTTCGAGTGTGCTACACAATGGGTGAAAAAAGGACATAAGTTAAGTAATTGCTTTCATTAAGGTTAAATTTCCTGTCTAGATCCATATCTTAGATACAACTTGTCATAAGTAAATACAATTTCATATGACTCACAGGCACACTCAATTGGTGCAAAACAACGGCTTAAATTCGTGTTGTTCTTAGGTTAAGTTTATTGCTTAGGTATATATGTAAGATACGACCTGTCTCACACTAATGAAACTTCATATGGATTTTAACTTGTTGACTAAGACTGATTCGTGCCTTTTCTTTTCTGTGACATCGGCTTGCGCTTAGCGCAAAACATGACTTAGGTTAATTGTGTACATGCTCTACGTTAAGTTTGTACTTTGCCTAGGTTAAGTTTTGATTTAAAGGCCATATCCCAGATACGTATTGTAACAAGGCGACACAAATATTTGGATATAAGTTGCATTTAATCCGAGACCATACCGGCGGTATATCACGAGTCTTCCTGATTGGAAGACTTCTTCTGGAAGCGCTGTTTTACAATCCAGGCAAAGCAACAATGGTTGTGGTTTCAGTTATTGATGGTTCAATAAAAGGCAGCAGCCCTAACAATAAACTAGGTAACAGCAGAGTCTGGTCGTTACATTGGGTTACTTAAACCTTTTCCCACACACGACAAATGTGCAGCAGACGACTTTAAACATATGGAAAACATATTGGTCCTTATTCGATTTCTCTATAAATGAAAGTAGAATTAATGAGTCGAATTGAAAACATTGTGACACACGGAGAAATTGCTCAATTTGAGCAATTTCTCTGTTTGTCACAATGTTTTCAAAATTCGTCTGCTGTAGACGCGTAAAAATACGCCTGCAAGTGGGAAAGGGTTTAGGGTAATTGTAGCGTAATGTTGTAAACACATATCGTAATGAGGTCGTTTGTAAAAAGTGTGATCCCTGCGGTAAGGTCATACGGGGAGACATAAACAACGATATGTAATGGGAAATATCCCACTCTCTCTACCGTGCAGTGTCGCTGATTAATGGACGTGAAATAAACATGCTGTGTTTACTGTTGAGTCGAGTTATTATTTGATAAATATATGTAGTAAAAGTTATTTATAAAAAATTAATGTGACCGAAATTATTTTATACCTGTGAACAAAGACACGTTTGTCACATAACCGTTGTATACGAAACTAAAAAGACAAACGTGTACACGCTTGCAAGTAAAAGCGTTCAAAATGAAACACAGTGGTCTCGCAAAAAATCGAATTCGAAAGGGACCCACACATTACTTCGAGTTATCGACGAGTTCGAGCCACCCCTCGATTTATGTTAAATGCATCTAGGTATATTCTGTTTCCGGATTTATTTATTCTGAAATGTAAAGCCAGATATTAAAATTACATTAAGAAAACGGGACCACAGCAGTTATGACTGCTAGGCTGTTTCCATGAGTCAGATCCGTTCCAGAAATTGGTTTGATTTCAACGATATATTCGAGTTATAGCATGTTCGAGTTAAACAATATATTCGAGTTATAGCATGTTCGAGTTAAACAATATATTCGAGTTATCACGAGATTACTGTAACTCAGCACTGCCGAGAGAAGTTTGTCCGGTTAACATGGTTATTACTGGATCTAGTTTTCAAAGTGAACATTTTAACCTGCCGCTATTCTGGTGCATATCGTGCTATGGAAGATTTTTAAACTACAGAAATCCCGAACGATTTAGTTCCCGCTTTCACGAATTTTTACCCAAAATGGTCAAATCTCGTTTGTTTCCACGCGGTTGGTACGCTGTCCGTGTTTTAGATATAAAAGCTTGAATTGGATTTCCTATTGACACATCTAAATCAAAGAATACCTTGGAGATTCATTAATTAACACCTTAAGCCGTAGTAAGGTACTTACGAAAGGCTCCCAGTGTGACCATTGTAATGAGAAACACCCCACCCTTGCTCTTATAAATAGGTGAGGCATACAGTTTTATGGCTACGAAATATGGGCAACATACAGAGAGATCGTTTTAGCTTACTATATTTGCACATTCACCATCATCTACATTATTTAACCCATTTCCAAAATACAACACATTTGCAGGAGACGAATTTGAAAATAATTTGACAAACATACGGACAATTTCTATGAATGAGACTTCAGTTATTGAATTTGAGTCGAAAACATTGGGACTAAAAGAAAAAAACGTTCATTCTGATTATGTTTCCGTTTGCCGAAATGTTTTGAAAAGTAGTGTGCTGTAAAGACATCAGAAGGCGTCTTTCTGTAAAAATGGATTTTCAGACTTTTTCTAAAAAGTGTGGTTTAACCTCGAATAACTAGCCTTTAACCCTTTCCCTCATATAAACGCTTTCCGACGCCTCTGCAGCAGACGGCTTTTTGAAAACATAGTGAAAAAAGAAGAAATTGCTCAAAACGAGCAATTTCTCCTTTTGACTCAATGTTTTCCACTTTTAGTCATAGGTTATCCATTCAATTATAGAGATTTTCTATTTTTTGACAAAATATGTTCAAAGTCGTCTGCGTCAACCGGCGAGTATTTCAACCAAATACACGTACTACCATTTACGGATGCAATAATTGGCACATGAGAAATGGTTACAAGTTGGTCTTTCTGAACAGTGTAGGTTAAGATCAACCTGCCCACCTTCTCAGGCTTATCATATTTTACACACGTTGACAGAAGCTTGTACCACGTTCGGTCGATTATACGTGAATAGTGTAGATCTTGATCAGACTGCTCATAAAACCCAACGCGTATCCTTTCCATTGGACGTGCTCTTCTGAGATAAACGGCCCTAATGCAACCTAAAGTGCTTTTGTTTTATTTCTTTAGAATTGGAAAGTACATTTAGAAAGTGCGTCTTATTTCAAGCCCATATTGCTGTACTTGGGATTTTAAGACAGAATGGACTGACTGTTGTCACCTGAATTGAGGCCAGTATTGACAGGTTTTTGTCTATTCTACGGGTGGTTCCACAGTATGTGGGCCCCGGGGAACCATGGTCAACAGTTGTGTCCAGTTGTGGTCACTATTGTTCGGTATTGGTCAGCCAAAACATCAAAGAAATGTCTGCTAATTTTCACGGAGTAATCGACTTTCACATTGTTTCTTGATGAAAAGACTTTTATTTAGTCCTTACCCGACTTAATTCCTGCAAAGGGTATCAACTGTTTATATTTTAGACGGTGTGTCGCATATTAATGGAATTCACCCTGATATAAGTAAATGAATAGCAAACTCTGTCGAACATGATAAGATAATGTGCAGGCTGAATTAGGTCTGATTACAGACATGTATAGTATAATGATCAAATGTTGTATCAAGTCGCGCTATAACGTGATACGGGTTAATTTATAAACCGGTCACGTTATTTAACCCTCTCTCTCATACGACAATTCTGCAGCAGATGACTTTGTTCATATTTTGTCTAAAAATAGAAAATCTCTATAATTGAATGGATAACCTATGACTAAAAGTGTAAAACATTGTGGCAAAAGAAGAAATTGCTCGTTTTGAGCAATTTCTTCTTTTTTCACTTTATTTTCAAAAAGCCGTCTGCTGCAGAAGCGTCAGAAAGCGTCTATATCAGGGAAAGGGTTAAACTTCTTAAAATTCACCAAAGACATAATAATATTAGGTCTTTGAATTCACCACAAGCACATTATGACTTTTTATATCATTTTGGACTGTACATTTGAAATATAATTATATTTAAGAAACATAAACTATTGCTTGAAAAAAAGTAGAAAATACAATACATGTGATACAATAGTTAGGCACGTGTGTAAAGCTTCCATACAGTTTATATATACGTTCTTATATTAGTTTATATTTATGGTTTCCTACAAGTATGTATAAGAAAATATACTATCTTTGACGGCACAGTGAACTTATTATTCTCGTTTCTTACGAAGACCTCAATAATTCTCATTTCGTGATTCATTTATACGCGTGTATCTTAAAATCCCAATTAGGAACAAAGGGTGCCATAAGGAAGCTGGGCCACACCTGTGATATTACCAAGGTAACTCCTGCTGAACCCTTAGCCTCTAATTCCTTAACCATGTCACCAAGATTATGTCCGACTTCATCCAATAGTATTGTTTAATAACGAGAGACTTGCGCTTAACGTGCAATATGTCCATAGCTGATAGTATTGCTATTTTCCTATGTGGTAAGTATATAAATAAAGCTGTCATTTAAATTATATTTCTAAACTACAGCATTCATTCTTTAAGAGGAAAGGAGTTCTTTGAATTGAAGGCCTTCCATTTAAAAGCTGTTTCCCATTGTCATGTAAAATTCGCACAAGTGCTAATTCAAACTAATGAAGCGGGAACCGTGAAATGTGAGGCTGGTTTATTCTACATGATTGCTAAGTGAGTACACGAAGCTTTATTTTCTTGGTTTAATGAGTTTAGGAAGCTCTCAGATTTTTAATAAGGACGTTTGGATCAATTAAGAAAACCGTCCGTTTGTAACTCTTTCCCACTTCCAGATGCATATTGACACATCCACAGCAGACGACTTTTGAAAACATTGTGGCAAAAGGAGAAATTGTAATTAATGAACCATTTCTCCTTTTGCCACAATGATTTGAATAATCTTAACCTTTGCCTGTATTAACCCACTATTTTGACTCTTCCACAACAAACGACCGTTCGCCACACTATTTAAGCTTTCATTTAGTGATATATTCCATATTTTGATTAGATGCAGGGACTACTCCCTGTTAGAGGTTTAACACAGGTATATACATTGGGTCCGTCGCAATTATTCATGTGTTACCCTTGTCATGCGAAAAGCGATCGTGTTACATCACCGTTTTAGCATATCAAAAACGCGCATGGGCGTATTATTATTTTTTATTTTTATATTGGTGTTTGACGAAATTTGCATGATCATTTCATGTATATCACGACCTTAGTTCACTTATCCCTGGGTACACCAACTAGGCCGGGAAGCGTGCCTTGCTCTGGGCTGCTCCTCCATAACCGCCCTGAGTGGAGATCGAATCAGGGCTGTTTTACCGGTTGGACTACGTTTATGTACTTTCAGATTTATTTTAAAATCCGAATGTCTCAGAATTGCCGCCCTGTTTTCACGAAACTAATTAACTTGATACTAGGATGTGAAAGTAAGGCCTCGAGTTTTAGACATTTCCTAAATATTTCAGTTTACATACGTACAATTTAATGTTTGCCTTTCACTCAAGTTGTTCCATCTGATAATAAAGCAATTGTTACTAAACTTTTAGAGGAAATATAATATTAAGTATACTCGACGCAATTCCTAATTTATAATGAGAACTAAGTTATAATGAGCAATTTGTATCTTTGCCACAATAATTTGTATGCCACTATTTTACCTTAATTTACAAAGATTTTCTTTAATTTCGCCTATATGTTTTCAAAGTCGTTATCTATATATGTTTGTGTTATGTTGGAAAGTGTTAACCCTTTCCCTCATACGACAATTCTGCAGCAGACGAATGGAAAATCTCTACAATTGAATGGATAACCTATGACAAAAAGTGGAAAACATTGTGACAAAAGGAGAAATTGCACGTTTTGTGCAATTTCTTCTTTTGTCACTATGTTTTCAAAAAACGTCTGCTGCAGAGGCGTCAGAAAGCGTCTATATGTGGGAAAGTGTTAAGATATGTCCTACCATTGCATCGAACCACGAACAGCCGTTGCCAGTGGATACGTCAGATGTCAGATGGATTAAAAAAGTACCGATACGTCAAATGAAAGGGAAACATGCCCTTTAAAATTAATAACAATGAAAGATCAAGTGTAAAATATGCAAAACATATTCTACGTTCTTATGAGACATGAAAGCAAATCATATACTTCTTTCATACACCTTCACCGTTTGCTATAAAAAGAAATTCAAGCAGCGATATCGGTCTAGTACACAATGCACACTGCATCTACCTTAATGGCAAGAGATTGATACTATTTAAGCATTGACAAAAATGAAATATTTGCTTCCGCATTATCGATGACTTTTCCCGCAATGTTTTCAAAAGTCTGCTATAATTTCGCATAAGCAGACGTCGGTCTTCATTGTAAAACAGATAGAAGGCGACACAAGAACGCGTAAAATATTTAGATACTTATAATCTTTCATCAGCCGTTTCACCCTCGCGCCTCAACGAACTGGATTTTATGCCGCATTACACAATGTCGTTCGCAGACGACGTTTTCACAATGCATTCACGAAACTATTGGGTTTTGATATTGAAGTTTGGCAATAAGAAAGTGCATGATTATGTATATTTATGGTAATGGGATGGATCGGGCGTCTTTAACCCTTTCCCTCATAAAGACGCTTTCTGACGCATCTGCAGCAGACTGCTTCTTGAAAACATAGTGACAAAAGAAGAAATTGCACAAAACGTGCATTTTCTCCTTTTGCCACAATGTTTTCCCACTTTTTGTCATTTGTTATCCATTCAATTATGGAGATTTTCTATGTTTTGACAAAATACGTTCAAAGTCGTCTGCTGCAGAATTGTCGTATGAGGGAAAGGGTTAACAGGTCAGTGAGTTAATCATACAAGTCCTCGAAGTTGTGTCTTTCGTTTTGTCTGTCTGTTTTTTTCTTTCTGTATGGCTCATGATTCTAGGATTTAATACAACATGTGACAACCGAATAAGTACGACAACATTTATGGTAATCAGCTTATCATTCGGTCATTACGTGCCATTCCGTGTCTTATGTAGTGATTGTGATACTGTTGTTTTGTTTCACAGTGTATTTTATGTCTGTCCCTCTGTCCCTCTATCTCGCGTAGGGCCTGCATAACATAGATATACATAGTAACACTTTCCTACATACAACAGCTCTGTAGTAGATGATTTGGAACAAATCTAGGCAAAGCTATGGAAAACCTCTGTTATTGAATTCATAATAATTGAATAGAATTGAAAAGAATTTGGCAAATGAGAATTTGCTCTTGACGCAAAAACCGTCAGCTGTAGATTCGTCCACATGCTTCGGTATGGTGGAATGGGTTAAGTTTACAAAAAAGAATATGTAAATTAATATTACATAATTCTTTTATTTGCTGACTACTCGCCTTTTAAAATGTTAAAATACTAGCCTTAATAAATAACATGTTTAGATACTTATTTCACGAAAATGGAATAGGTATTTTGTTGGTTTGTTAAAATTTGTTTTCGCGATTGATTGATTGATTGATTGATTGGGGTTTAACGCCGTTTTTAACAATTTCTTAGTCATATCACGGCGGCCAGTTCACATACTCATGTATTTCCTGGTTTTCTAACACCAGTACTCCACACAACAATCTTCCCAAGCAACTGGCTGCTTTTCCACATAGACTTAGCCCATTGGTGGAAGACGAATGACGCATGTCGCATTGACTTTTGTCAATCGTCGGAAAGGAATTTGGCCGAGGCGGGATTCGAACTCACAACCCCTGGATTGACAGCCCGCGTCGCTACCGACTAAGCTACCGGGGCTCGGCTTGTTTTTCGCGAAAAATAGTTATTTTACGCTATATTTATTATAACTAAATGGGTAAATATAAACCCATTGGCCATGAAGATACATATTTTAAATCGTTTGCAGCCTCAAATTGTGAGCGATATTCTTCGTGTTTTGCAAATAATTGACTTATTACGCGGTCAATTATTTGTTATAATATGAGCCGTTCCACGAGAAAACTAACATTATGGACTCTGCGTAATATATCTACTTAGATCAGCCTGCGCAGTTTGCGCAGGCTAATCCGGACCGACACATTCCGTCTGGGGATAGAAGTATAGAGTAATGACTCCTGAAACAGAAAACCCACAGGAGGCAAATGTCTGTCCGGGTTAGCCTGTGCGGCATGCCTAGTCTGATCCGGGTCGATACTTTACGCAGAGACCACAATGTTCGTTTTCTCATGGAACGGCTCAAGTATTAGCATGATTAAAACACAACGAGCAATTGAAGACAGTAAAAATAGCATGATTGTGGTTTGAGACAGACACACTACAAACTACACAATTATCTGAGTTAATAATGAGTTATTTTCGTGTTCAGTAGACACCAAATTCTCCTTGGTTTCATCCAGAAATACTTAAAATAGATATTGTAACATATATTGTGGTTACAGCCTTTTTGAATGACATCTTCTTAACTTATATTTAAACGCAATGAACCCTGAACAATATTTAGAAATAGTAAAAAGAAACAGTTTAATTTCATTCTTTACACCAATGAGCTTAATTGGTTTTTAAATTTTCTAGGAGATAGCAATTTGAACCAATATTACTTTTTGTTGAACTAACTAGAGCCTGTGCACTTTCTGAACTTTTGTCTCTATCTCTCTCTCTATATAAACATATAAACAACGTACTAGCGTATGGCGGGGGTCTCTCGTTGAGTCGCTTTGCCATGAGAACAGTGAAGACTCAAACAGGCCCTCTTAGTGTCTCTTTGGCATGTAAATACTGAAGACTCAGACGGGTCTCTCTTAGTGTCTCTTTGCCATGTGAACGGTCGAGACTTAGGTGGGTCTCTCTTGGTGTCTCTTTGCCATGTGAGTAGTGAAGACTCAGACGAGTCTCTCTTAGTGTCTCTTTGCCATGTGAACGGTCGAGACTTAGGTGGGTCTCTCTTGGTGTCTCTTTGCCATGTGAACGTAGTGAAGACTCAGACGGGTCTCTCTTGGTGTCTCTTTACCATGTGAACGGTGGAGACTTAGGCGGGTCTCTCTTGGTGTCTCTTTGCCATATGAACAGTGAATAATCAGACGGGTCTCTCTTTGCGTCTCTTTGCCACGTGTATGGTGAAGAATCAGACGGGTCTCTCTTTGCGTCTCTTTGCCTCGTGTATGGTGAAGAATCAGACGGGTCTCTCTTTGCGTCTCTTTGCCATGTGAATAGTGAAGTTTAAGCGGGTCTCTCCTGGTGTCTCTTTGCCATGTGTATAGTGAAGACTTAGGCGGGTCTCTCTTTGGGTCTCTTTGCCATGTGATCAGTGAAGACTCCGGATGGTCTGTCTTTCCGCACCAGAGCTTGTGCTGTCTGCATACATGTCCCGTATACTGTCTACGGTGCAAAGATAAACAGTGTAGCCCCACTAGTCAATGTGGTGACGAATTGGACAGGCAAAAAGCTCCCTTATCACTAAACGCGACTTATAGTTACGCTAACCTTATACAGTTCTCTTTCCTGGTCGGATTAAATTACATATGAGCTGCATCTTGCGAGTTTGGGTCTTAATGCATCTGCGTACTGTAAAGACTTAGGCGAGCCTGTGCATTCAACAGCGTCTTCTCCCCGCTCGCATGTGGATTATGCATACTTTATAGATGGTGGTAACAGTCACAATTTGATGCTTTATCAAACGAATGTAGACGAATATAATTGTTTGTTTCGGTGTACTTTGGAAATATCTTTCATCCAGTAAAAAGCAAATGGTTTTTTGAAAACATAGTGACAAAAGAAGAAATTGCACAGAACGTGCAATTTCTCCTTTTGTCCCAATGTTTTCCACTGATATTTTCGAAAGTGGCCAAGGTAACAGTAAATATTAACGTTAAATCCCATTTCGCCCGATACAACTCAATTTATTAGATTCGCAAAACAATGTCAGTTTGTACGAGAAGCTAGAGAAAGTGAAATGAACTGTACCAATACAACATGACTAATGCTATAAATATTGATACAAAATCAATCAGGGTAAATTATCTCCAAATAAATCAATTTTTATATTTTCCATAACAAAACGAAACACCCTTATTAATTCCAATCCCTCGAACACACCAGGTTGGTTGAAAGCATCGCGGTACCAAAGAGGGCAAATGACGTTCATTGACGTTGTTGTTTATTTTGCATTGTGTCTTTGAAGATAAGTCACGATCACTAGTATGATTCGGAGAAATTAACGCAACAATAAGTGACATTTTTAAAGCGAAATTGGTACAGTCAAAAGAAGGGAATCAAATACAAGGTTATCTCAGGGTATAACAAATGGTTTAACCCTTGCACATACATAAACACAGTTTGATGCATCTGCAGCAGACGGTATTTGAACACGTTGAACAAAAGGAGAACATGATCACAGCAAGAACTTTCTTCTTTTACCACAATGTTTTCCCGTTTTTTCAGTATTTATACCTTCATTTATAGAAATTTTCCATGTTTTGCAAAAACGTTTTTCAAGTCGTCTGTTGCAGATTTCTTGATTTTAGGAAGGGGTTAATTTTGGTGTTCGTCATAGTTCAGAGAGAATGGAAATCACGACAAAAGGATCATATTCTTTTTGGAAATATTGTGCACAGCCTTTTACAAGACGGTTCAGCTGTACATGTTTGTCTCAGGTTTCACTTTTTTAATTTTACTAGCTGTAGTCGAGAACTAAAGAATATGCCTGGCATGTTCAATGATTGCTACGATTTACGAAAGATGGTAGCGTTTAATACTTTCCACCCAATTCACCCAATTCACAGCCGACAACAGGGGCGTAGCACGTGCCTATACATTTTTTCTCAAAATGCCCCAAAATGTAGCTGCGGCGATAGACATCTGCGTAATGTATCGACCAGATCAGCCTGCGCTGTCCGCGCAGACTGATCCGGCCGACACATTCCGTCTTAGGGGTTAGATGTATAGAGTAGTGATTCCTGAAACAGAAAATCCACAGGAGGCGAAAAGTGTCTATCCGGGTAGGCCTGTGTGGCATGCTTAGGCTGATCCGGGTCGATACTTTACGGACAATGTCATCACTATCAAGACAACACTCAAGAGATAAACATTTTCCCCTCTTGCAATACTGTTTTTCTCTCTCCAACAATTGTAGATGTGCCAAATTTGCGACCGTTTATAAGAAAGTGTTTTGGGATTGGGTTTACGATGCAGGTAACTTTGTCGTGCCACACCTTATGTATGTAGTCGTGATTTAATATAGTTTTACAGAAATTACGTGGATCATTACACACTGTCAACTTTAACCGACCCTCATTAGACGCGTTTCGACGCATCTGCAGAAAACGACTTTTAAAAATGTTGTGGCAAATGGTGAAATCGCTCATGATGGGCAATTTCTTCCTTGCCGAACAGTTTTCAACTAATTCAATAGTTATAAAATCGTTAATAGAGATTTTCGATCGTTTTGGCCAGATCTTTTTGAAGTCGTCTGTCGCACATATGTTGGAACGTTTTAACTACTACTGATATCAGCTTATTCTAAACGTGCATGAACGTTCTCTAGAAAGGTAGTGTTACATTTGTTCTTTATGAATTATCGCAATGCTTACTTGTCCTTGAATATCTTCATTTCACAAGCGATCTGGTCTTGAATCCATTTTTAGTGCTCTGTTATTCAAATGGTACAGACGATAACAATGCGATGGAAGACCAAGTCACTCCGTAAGTTGGTAAGACATGGTTATTAACAAATGAGGGATACAATCA
>JASEVX010000006.1:64051471-64054766 GCA_031761405.1 Serripes groenlandicus | reverse complement strand
TACCTATTTTTAAAATCAATCTATTGATTATACTTTATTTAAAAAGATAGTTTTCATATTTTGTCTATGTACTTTCAATTGGAGATGTATTCTATATTGGTACCGATAGGGTAGGTGGATTGATTGCTTGGGGGGTATAACGCAGTTTTCAACAATTTGTCAGTCATATCACAGCGGCCACTTCACCTAATCATGTGTTTCGTGGCATTCTCACACCATTTCTCCACATAACATTGTTTCCAAGCAACTGGCTGCTTTTCCACATAGACTGTTAGCCCATTGGTGGAAGACAAATTGTCGCGTGTAACAGTTACTTTTATCAAACGTCTGAAAGGGTATTGGCCGAGCCCTGGATTGAAAGCCGGCGTTGCTACCGACTAAGCAATAGAGGCTGGCTTCTAGGGACACTATTTTTACCATTGACTCAAGGTTCAATGGGTGCAGGAGGTTCTACAATTAAGACAACAAATGTAATGAATGTAATAAAATCTTTAATTTTCATTAAGTCAGTCTTTATTATTAGAAATGAGCCTGTGTTTTTGAGAAAAGTTATATATTGATTATTTATGAACAGTGTAGTTGAAGATCAGCCTATGCATATGCGTCGTTTTATCAGTATATATATATACATGTTGATACTTGAACAGAAAAGCAATTTCTCCATTCGTCAAAATGTTTTCAACTTCATTCAATAATTAATTAAAATAAGATATAATTAATTAATTAATTCTACATAGTAAATTAAAAATAAATAAAATTGGTTGACATGAATGAAGACGTACTAGTCTGATTTATACATGGCCGGGAAATACGAGTCAAAATAACAACAACAATAACAAAACCCCGAAGCAAGTGAATATTGATTCTCTATGAATCTATACGATTAACTGATTAACCGGTTACAAAAGTATACGATTAACCGAGTAACCGGTTACAAAACTATACGATTAACTGATTAACCGGTTACAAAAGTATACGATTAACCGAGTAACCGGTTACAAAACTATACGAGTAACTGATTAACCGGTTACAAAACTTTACGATTAACCGAATAACCGGTTACAAAACTATACGATTAACTGATTAACCGGTTACAAAACTATACGATTAACCGGTTAGTAATATCAGTAACCGTTGACATCCCTTATAATGATACTATCACTTACAGAGTATTTTCATATTTTCAAAACCGTCTGCTGCAAAATTGTTCTATGTGGGAAAGCGTAACAAGGCGGTGGTGTAACATATGTTATTTCATGTAACTTTAGAGACAAATTGTGCTGATTGAGCATAACTTTTTCAGCTTCTATAGGTCCATTTGATAATAATAATAATAATAATAATATCTTTATTTTTAACAATTTAACAATGGCTATACATATCTTATTTTCATATGGCCTTCAATAATATTACAATGATAGTGTACACTTTATCATGTACAAGCGCCTGACAGGTGCAGACTAATTCGAAAGACAAGTTAGATACAAGGAAGTCCGGATGCGATACCCTAGGTCTTTCCGAACATAATCCTTGTGCTCAGTGTATAGCACCAATACACGCGAGGAACGTTTTCCTGGAAAGGACCTCTAGTTGAGTGGGGGTCACTTAAAAGCAACACAGGAAAATTCAGAACCCAGACTGGGATTTGTCCCCAAACCTGTGGATTGACATTCCAGCGTGTTAAGCACAAAACAACCGGGCCACTTTAACAAGACACCAAACTCCGTACGCAACTCATTTACTCAAACGACTACAAAGATAACTTTTTTTTTATCTATGTAATATATTTTTCTTCAAAACTGGATATATTTGAACACTCATCTCTTTTACTAATTAAACACGGCAAAGATTGAACGATGGACTTAATTTCATATTAAAAGAATGTAACAAATAAATTAAAAAAATACGACATCAGTTCTATGATTATGGTTTTAAATTCACTATTAATAAATTGAAGAACGTTAAGGGTTTCCCATAAAATGAAATATCGTTTATTTTTATTGGTAACAAGTTCAATTATTAACCATGATAAGTTTTTAATAACATTTTTTCACGAGACGTGCTCTACTAAAAAAACAAACATTTGGCAACCTTGTCCAGTGCAGCTACTGCCCCCCCCCCCCCCCCCCCCCCCCGCGCCGTTTGATCAGCCACTACATTGTTCGCCAATGAGTCTTTGGAGTTGTCAAGACATTTCTGAGAAACCTCGTCTATTTTGATCAGATTGCATTGATGCGGAAGTTTAGCGTTACCCACACTTGTTATAAATAGGACACGATTGCTTTTCATTGATTACGGCTAGAATAACCCTCTCCAACATAGAACACATCAGCAGCTGACGTCTTTTCTAAAATAGTGAGAGTCTCTGTAAAGTAAGTACCTATATATATTGAATCGAGTTGAAAACATTGTGATAAAACGAGATATTGCCTATTATGCACAGTTTCTGCGTTTGTCACAATGTTTTCGAAATTCGTTTGCTGAGGTGGCGTCAGAATGCGTCTACATGTGGAAACGGGTTTACACCACTTTTAATTATTTGAAATGAGGCCGTACAAGCGTTTCTGAACTTTGCAGACTGAGATCAGCATTGTTTACCTGCTCCATCCTATCAGAATCTATACTAACTGAGAGAAAATTCGAACACGCTTTTGTAAGAAACATGTGTTCGGCATAGATCTTAATCAGACTGTATGGACGACATGGTGATCTGGCTTCAAAAGTCAACATGTACCTTTTCCCACGGAGCGGCTCAAATAACCCCAATCTCAACCTGAATTATTAACAATAGTCATTATTAAACTCGCTAGATGATATTTGGCGCGATTACTATTGCTAATCGTGAAATTTAATCAACTGTCCTTTAGTTATTAACACTTTTTCATACCAAATACTTAAACATTGGTAGTAATGGCATTCATGGTTGAAGGGTTAGCATTACGATTAACTCGCTTGTGTCAGGGTAGATGGACCAGTGGTATTGGTAACTTACCCAGGAAACGCTTTTGGTACGAGAGGCCGACGATTTACCACTGCAACACTGTCGTCGGAATTAAACTCATTCTGCAGAGACACGTGCTTTTCTCAAGGACACATAGTTTATCTCTCCTTGGTTATTTCTAAGCAAAGTAACGTTACTTTGAGACAAAAACCAATGTAATATATGCACCAACTAATTCAAATTCTAGATAACAGTAGAGTGATCTTGAAAACATTGTGTGAAAAGGGGAGAATTGTAAAGATACCGAGACACAGTGGAACACACCTAGAGATTTATTATGTATATGGTCGGTAC